>JARQOD010000950.1:0-70280 GCA_033576555.1 Oophaga sylvatica | reverse complement strand
GGCAGAAGCCCCCGGAGGGGACCCAGAAGGCCCCCAAAGAAGTGCAGGACAAAATGCAAAAATATAGCAACAACACAAAAGAAGAAAAATTCTTATCTGGTAGCAGGAGATGCAGACACGACACAGCAGGCTACAAGGGAAACTGGAATGAAGGATTCAGACCAGAACAATTGATCACCGGCAACCCTGATGGGAAAATGACTCCCTTATATAAGACCAGTCAGTAACACCTGATTCCCAGTCCTCAAAATCTTCACTAGTACCGCTTGTAACCACCAGAGGGAGCCTCTGCTCAGAACTCATCTCAAACCCATTCACAACAATACTGCAGTTCTTTTGGGATGCTTCCATTATACGGCAGGTCTTCTGAGATGTTCCCAGTATACTGCAGGTCTTCTGAGATGTTCCCAGTATACTGCAGGTCTTCTGAGATGTACCCAGTATACTACAGGTCTTCTGAGATGTTCCCAGTATACCGCAGGTCTTGTGAGGTGTTCCCAGTATACTGCAGGTATTGTGAGGTGTTCCCAGTATACTGCAGGTCTTGTGAGGTGTTCCCAGTATACTGCAGGTATTGTGAGGTGTTCCCAGTATACTGCAGGTCTTCTGAGATGTTCCCAGTATACTGCAGGTCTTCTGAGATGTTCCCAGTATACTGCAGGTCTTCTGAGATGTTCCCAGTATACTGCAGGTCTTGTGAGGTGTTCCCAGTATACTGCAGGTCTTCTGAGATGTTCCCAGTATACTGCAGGTCTTCTGAGATGTTCCCAGTATACTGCAGGTCTTCTGAGATGTTCCCAGTATACTGCAGGTCTTCTGAGATGTTCCCAGTATACTGCAGGTCTTCTGAGATGTTCCCAGTATACTGCAGGGCTTGTGAGGTGTTCCCAGTATACTCGGGTGTTCCTATTGTACTTTTGCAGTGTTCCCATAATTCTTGAGGTTTTGTGGGGTGCATTAGCTATACAGCCGGTCTCCTGAGATGTTCCTGGCACACAGCAGTTCTTGTGAGGTGTTCCTGGATTGCTCTAGGTCTTGTGGGGTGTTTCCAGTATATGGCAAATGTTGTGGGTGTTCCCAGTATATGGCAGGTCTTGTGGGTATGCAGTGGTTAGTACCTACCAAAAGCCGTCCCGAGTCCCCAATCCTCATTACTCTGTGAGGAGTGAAGGACTGAACCCTAAAACATTTCTAAATGTACTGTTGTCTATGATACAAAGGTGTCAGACCATGCAGAACATCGCAGCTTGCTTGCTGCGCTGCTGCAGACTGGTCAGAGTGCCGACACTAGCACTCATCAGCCACTGAAAGTGCTAACAATGGTCACATGAGCATAAGAAGTGGACCAAGGGGCAATGGAGGAAGGTGGCATGGTCCGGCGAGTCACATTTTCCATCATGTGGATGGCCGGGTGCTTGTGTCGCTAAGGAGGCACCAGGATGCAGTGTGGGAAGATTTCTTGGTGTTTGGACTCTGCATAGCCCACAAAGATTAAACAACAGATTAGTTGGGAAGATTAACCTTCAAGGTCAATGTTGTCCTTTCCTGCTTCTCTAAATAACATGCGAATGCCACTGATAAGCCTGAGAGTTGGGGATCACATATTTATGTGATGACTATATGGGACTTATCACGTTTATTATACTCCGCCACGTGCAGGTAACAGCTGACCAGAAATGGTCAATTTGGGTACCTCCAGATCCACTGATAACCTAATGTCCATGATGAGCTCTGCTGTACCGCGCCTCCATACAACTAATATAGCCTATAGGCATAAGTGGTGCCACTTGTATCAGGCAGCCGCTCTTTTCTGCCATGTAAAGCTGGGGCATGATGGGGACAACGCAACTACAAATTCACGGCAAGCAACAGTATTTGAAACACCACAAATCTTACTCGCAGGGACTGGAGTAAAATTTGTGACAAGGCGAACACAGATGTGCACTCTACTTGTCAAATACAAGCCCCTTAATGAATCAGTAGCCTCACACTCCACTCCGTCCCCTCATTAAGGGCTCGTTCACACTAGCATATAATACGGAGTAGTGAAATGCGAGAAAACATAACATTGCATTCTGACCAATGTTATTAAATGAGTCAGTGCTCTTCTGCGAGTTTGGTCTCAGCTCGGATCGGACTGAAAAAATTTTGAAGTATGCTGCGATTGTGAGCAACAATCGGATCGCACTCGCCAATGCAAGTCAGTGGGTGCAAGAAAAATTGCACAGCACACAGACTATGTGTCATCTGATTTTGACACACACATCATAAAAGAATCCCAACATTTCATCAGCCAAGTACAGTAAATTCACAGCCAGAGACCTCAGGATAGAATAGATAGAAATATGTCAGTGAGATATATAATCAATGCTTTGCATGAGTAGTTTTCTGTACTTTAATTTAGCTAATAATTAAGAAAATAAATGGAAAAAAAAATGGTGTGGGGGTCCTCCCTATTTTACTAAACAGCTGAGGGAAAGCAGAGAGCTGAGAGCTGGTGTTATTATGCTGGGAAGGGGTCAATATCCATGGAGATTCCCAACCTAATAATAACAGCTCACAGCTGTCTGCTTAGCCTATACTGGGCATTAAAAAGGGGAGACCAAAGAAAAATGACTTGGGGTCCCCCCTATTTTTAATAACCAACAGAGGCTAAGCAGACAGCTAAGGACTGATATTAATAGGCTGGGAAGGGCCATGAATATTGGCCTCTTCCCAGACTAATAACACCAGCCCTCTGCCACCCCCAGAAATGGCGCATCCAACAGATTGCCAGATCGCTAGATAGATGCTACTGCGCAGGCGCGGTCGCGCCATCTTAGTGGAGACAATTTTTTTTTACTCTATCAAGATGGCGCCAGAGTCACCATCTTGAAGGAGGCATTTTTTTCTTTCATGAATTTACTTATATCATCAAATAAAACAATTTAATACACATTACACAAGCAATCATGCTGTAGCGCAGGTGATTTTTTTTTATATAATATATATAATATTCATTATGTAAAATAGGGGTCAGGTCAGTGAGGGATCAGTGACCTGTCAGAAGCCATACAGATGAATAGCTAAGCAGAGCACCACATGAAGACCCCCCCACAGGCCCACACACAACCCCACCCACAGCCCCCCACAGGCCGCTCACAGCACCGCCCAAAAGGCTGCCCCAAAGCACAAGCATATCATTAACTGAAAATTGAAAATAAAGATTAAACAACACAAGACAGATTTAATCACCAGGTATCATTTTAATCAGTATAACAACGCCAACCTGACACTGTCCGTAGGTTACTCAATCCTGCTGACAAGTTCCCTTTAATATCAACCCGCAGCTGTATTCTTAGCCTTAGCTGGATAGTAAAAACAGAGGGAACCACACGTCATTTTTTGGGGGGTCTCCCCTTATTAATAACCAGTAAAGGCTAAGCATACAGCTGAGAGGTGATATTAATAGGCTGTGAAGCTTCATGTATATTTTCCCCTTCCCAGCACAGTAACACCAGCTCACAACTGTTTGCTTTCTCTTGGCTGGTTATTAAAAATAAGGGGACCTCACACAAGTTTTTTAAATGAATTATATATTTAATAGGTTTAATAGAATAAACACCCTTTAGTCACTAAAGAGTGCTAGTTCATTATATGTAGTCGGCTTGTAACATTAAATATCTACAGAACATCTATCCTATCTATCTATATATAAGATTGCATTATTAGTTTATAAACTAGTTATAAATTACATAGAAAAAGGCAGTATGTAAAAGCTGATGTTAAAAGCACTTTGCATACGGATGCTAGATGAGGAAAAAAATTGCACACTCGCATAGCACTCGCATAGCACTCGCATAGCACTCGCATAGCACTCGCATGACATAAGTTGAAACATACGGATTCCAAATTTTCAGGAGCAACATCAGAGCTAATTTTTTCACTAAAGTCAGCAAGCCCTAAAATCGATGTAGAAATGTCTGGCCTTGATGAATTGAGGCCTATGTTTCCTTTCATATTAAAACCTGTAGGAAAACATGGCCTCACTGCCCTCATCCCCAAGACGGTAAAACTGTGTCTTCTGCACATACCAGTCGAATATGTTCAGGAACTGTCCTCATTCTCATATTCTCATGTTCTATAACTTATCTTTCACTCTATTTCCAGGGTGCTTCTTTTTTTTGCCAGCAATAAGAACTGAAACGTTCTTTTTCCTCACTCCCCAGCATGCAGTTCACCTGCCAATGTCCAAAGACTTGCTTGCTCTGAACTAAAAGCCGAAATGCCTGTTATGGCAGCAAACAAAAGTGCCCCCAAACACAGTTAGATACCCCCACAGTGAATTCATCCACAGTACCCTCCAGAATCATGGTATAATGACCCTACTGTACCCATATCTCTCAATCCCGCCAACAAGAATGGTGACCTCATCACAGTATGATTTCCAACTGTAATACTCGCACAGGCCTCCTTACAGAATAATGTCCACAAAAAATGTTCCATACAGTATAATGGCCCCACATAGTGCTCCATACAGTATAATAGGGCCCTGCATTGCCTTCCATACAGTATAATGGCCCCACATAGTGCTCCATACAGTATAATGGGCCCCACATAGTGCTCTATACAGTATAATGGCCTCACATAGTGCTCCATACAGTATAATGGCCCCTACCTAGTGCTCCATACAGTTGAATGCACTCTACATAGTGCTGCATACAGTAATATGGCCCCACGTAGTGCTCCATACAATGTAATGGGCCCCACATATTGTTCCATACAGTATAATTCCCCACATAGTGCTCCATACAGTATAATGGCCCAACATAGTCTTCCATATGGTGTAATAGGGCCCTGCATTGCCTTCCATGCAGTATGATGGCCCCACATAGTGCTCCATACAGTATAATGGCCCCACATAGTGCTCCATACAGTATAATGTCCCCACACAGTGCTCCATAAAGTATAATGGCCCCACATAGTGTTCCAAGCAGTATAATCACCCCACACAGTGCTCCATAAAGCTTAATAGCTCCACATTGTGCTCCATGCAGTATAATGACCCCACACAGTGCTCCATAAAGTATAATGGCCCCACATAGTGCTTCATACAGTATAATGGTATCACGTAGTGCTTGATACAGCATAATAAGCCCCACATAAAAAATACTCACCTCTGCACATTCCCCCGCTGCTCCGATCTCTTCATGGTGTCTTGAGATCCTCTGCACATCTCGGTACAGTGGGAGCGTTGTAATGATATCGGCACGCACGTAGCGCTGAGATGTTAGAAGGGCAATGATGGGAGAGGGAGCATCAGCTGATTCTCCTTCTTCCGTCATTGCTTTAAACTGTAACAGTATATAGGATGCCAATATAGTTGAAAGGGTGATGTCGGGTGAAAATGCGATGGTGGGCAGGATACCCGCCTGGCATTGTGGGCCAAATATATTTGGGGGATCTGCCTGCGTCACGGGCCAAATATAGTCACCCTGTGGGCCAGAGTTTGACATACGTGCTGTAGAGAGACATGATCCACCGCTACTGTCTTTACACAGACAAAAAAACTCACACACACTTTATGCAAAAAGACAAACGCCCACCATCCCTCCATGAAGAGACAGAATTTCCAGCCCTCAGTTCCTATAGAAATAAAGATCCACCACCACTTCCTCTAGTGTTAGACCAGGACACAGCCCACATACTGTAAGGAGATAAAGTCCAAGCCACAAACCATAGAAAGACAAACAGCCTCCAACAATTCCTGATACAAGATAAAGACACACCTCCACATCCTGCAGAAAAACAATGACCCACACACTATAGGGAGACAAAACCCACACCCATGTCCTGTAGAGAGAGAATTACTCACCCCCACTTCCTACAGAGACAAAAAACAAACCACATTTTGTGTAGAGTGACAAAGACCCACCTATCTTCATTGAGAGTTAAAGATCCACTTCCCTTCATATAGAAAAACAAAGTCCCATCCCCTCTTACTATAGAGAGAGGAAGACTTGTCCTCACTTCCTGTAGAGAAACAAAGACCCTTTCCTACTTCCTGTAGAGCAACAAAGACCCTCCCCTACTTCCTGTAAAGAAACAAAGACCCTCCCCTACTTCCTGTAGAGCAACAAAGACACTCCCCCACTTCCTGTAGAGAAACAAAGACCCTACCGTACTTCCTGTAGAGAAACAAGGACCCTCCCCCACTTCCTGTAGAGAAACAAAGACCCTCCCCTACTTCCTGTAGAGCAACAAAGACCCTCCCCTACTTCCTGTAGAGCAACAAAGACCCTCCCCTACTTCTTGTAAAGAAACAAACACCCTCCCCTACTTCCTGTAGAGAAACAAAGACCCTCCCCTACTTCCTGTAGAGAAACAAACACCCTCCCCTACTTCCTGTAGAGAAACAAAGACCCTCCACTACTTCCTGTAGGGAAACAAAGACCCTCCCCTATTTCCTGTAGAGAAACAGAGACCCTCCCCTACTTCCTGTAGAGCAGGATGGGGAACTTCTGTCCTCTCTGGTGATGTATGTAAGCCCCAGCTCCCTCTGTGATGTATATAAGCCCCAGCCCCTCCTGTGATGTATATGGACTGCTGCAAGTTCTTTTCAAAATTCATGGCAAAGAGACTTCTGCACTCCAGACTGAGGCAAACCTGGAAAATCAATTGTGAGTGGCATCATCATTACCACATAACACCACAGCCGCACCAAAGGAAAACAGTTCCAGTTGTCATATTAGCGGTGAGTTAATTAATGTTTGACCAAATATAGTAGGATAAATGTCAAGTTGTGTGGCCCCTGAAGGATGGTATAAATATCCAACTGGCCCCTGGCAGACAAAAGGTTCCTCACTCTTGCAGTAGAGAAACAAAGACCTGTCCTACTTCATATAAACCTACAAAAGAAAAAGTGAGCAAAAATCCTGCTGTAAGCAACTAAAAAGCAAAAGTGCATTTAAATAACAGAGTTTTTAGTAATACTGTTTTTGATCAAAAATAGCATAAAAGCCATTACACCACGTCAAGGCGACTCTGACGGGACAGTCCTACACTGTCTAATATTAAGATTGATTTTTTTTTTTTTTCTGTTCTACTACATGTAGAGAAACAAAGAACCGCCCCACTTCCTGTAGAAAAATAAAGACCTGCCCCCACTTCCTGTAGAAAGATAAAGACCTGCCTCCACTTCCTGTAGAAAGATAAAGACCCGACCCCACTTCCTGTAGAGAGATAAAGACCCGCCCCCACTTCATGTAGAGCGATAAAGACCCGCCCCCATTTCCTGTAGAGTGATAAACACCAGCCCCCACTTCCTATAGAGAGATAAATACTCTCCCCCACTTCTTCTAGAGATAAAGACCCACCCTGCTTCCTATAGAGCAATAAAGACCCACCCCCACTTCCTGTAGAGATATAAAGACCCGCCCCCACTTCCTGTAGAGAGATAAAGACCCGCCCCACTTCCTGTAGAGTGATAACGACCCGACCACACTTCCTGTAGAGAGATAAAGACCCGCCCCCACTTCCTGTAGAGAAATAAAGACCCGCCCCCACTTCCTGTAGAGAGATATAGACCCGCCCCCTCTTCCTGTAGAGAAATAAAGACCGCCCCCACTTCCTGTAGAGTGATAACGACACACCCACACTTCCTGTAGAGAGATAAAGACCCACTCCCACTTCCTGTAGAGAGATATAGACCCGCCCCCACTTCCTGTAGAGAAATAAAGACCCACCCCCACTTCCTGTAGAGAGATAAAGACTCGTCCCCACTTCCTGTAGAGTGATAATGACCCGCCCACACTTCCTGTAGAGAGATAAAGACCCACCCCCACTTCCTGTAGAGAAATAAAGACCCACCCCCACTTCCTGTAGCGAGATAAAGACCCACCCCCACTTCCTGTAGAGAGATATAGACCTACCCCCACTTCCTGTAGAGAGATATAGACCCTCCCCCACTTCCTGTAGAGAAATAAAGACCCGCCCCCACTTCCTGTAGAGTGATAACGACACGCCCACACTTCCTGTAGAGAGATAAAGACCCACTCCCACTTCCTGTAGAGAGATATAGACCCGCCCCCACTTCCTGTAGAGAAATAAAGACCCACCCTACTTCCTGTAATATGTCTCAGCATCTCCGCTACTATGGAAATCTTACACTTGCCATTCTGTACTGCTCCCAACCTTATACCACTCGTTCAAGACACATAATAAGGTACCATGTCAATATGGACATTGTAATGCCACATGAAAATCATGATGTCACCTTCAATAAATGTGATGAATCCAGAAAGCCCTGAATTTAAGGATGTTCAGATATATATTATAACATTACATAAATTACACATTTTGCCATTGTGCACATCGATACAGACTCAAATATAGAAATAAATTAATTAAAATTAATTGGGTAAATTAATCTATGCAAAATTAACATTTTCAGAAAAAGTCTTGTGTTATACATTAATGAGGATTTTTTTATTCAATGGTAACCCCATTATTTAGCACAATTTTCTAATATTCATCTACCATCAATATAGTTTATTTTACGAGAGATTATTCTAATGATGGAGCAGAAAATTATAGGGAATTCTAGCTTAAAAAAAATGCATATTTGCTAGCAATAAACCTATACTGATCCAAAGAATAAAGTTAACTTATATATTATATAGAAAACTATATATATATATAGAAATGCTATTAAAATCACATTTTTCATTTTTTTCTAAACTTTTAGTATTTGCAGCAGAAATTTCCGCTTCTTTTAATTGCATTTTTGTTAGAGATTTTTCCCCACATAATAGTATGAAGTCTGAAAAAATTGAACCGCGTCGGATTTAAATCTGCACCAAATCTGCAAGAAGAAAATAAGCGACGTGCGCATGAGACTTCGGGAATCTCATTCACTTTGCTGTCATCAGGAAACAGTTCTGAGCAGAAAAAAAAAAACTGAACAAAAACGCGGAAAATCTGCAATGTGTGCACAATCACTAAGACTAGTAAAAACTTTTTCACTTTTTCATGGGGGAGGGGAGGTCATGTCAGTTTTTTCACTTTTATTTCCTACAGTACCATTCGATAAAATAACGTTTTTTTCAATATTCTGTTATAATTCTATTAAATTTGAATACAAAATAATGAAAATAATAAATAAAAAAATAGTAAAAATAGTAATAAACATAATTAATACACATATTTACTATTATTATTACTGGGAAGTAAATTGTGAATTAATTTTGGATGGTGGCTTAGATTTTAAAGTAGAAGGTTATCAATAGTGAATACTAAGTGTAACATTTTCCAAATTAAGTTGAATCTCAGCATATTTTGTAACCTATACAACTATTACATTGCGATACATTAGTTAATCGATTATGGATCCAACCTTCTGTTGTCCATCCTGGGGCCAATGATGAATTCTTAGGGACCTCTTTCCAGGAAGAAGGTATCCTCTCTGAATGAGAAGGTTTCTTGTCCTCCGTGTCCCCGGTATGTCACCATACGGAAGCAGCATTATGGAATAAGGGAGCGTAATCCGCTTGTGATACTCCCAATAAGCTTATCCGTGTATCATCCCTCGTCAGCAGAGCAGGCACTTCATCTAATCCAGATGAACACAGGAAGCAAATAATCTCCTTTCTGATTTCTATAATACCTGAGACAGTTGACTTTGTAAAAGTTTAACATTTTCAGAATTTTTGCACAAAATTAAAGCTGTCATAAAAAAAAAAAAATTACCGATAAGTATGGTCCTTACATGCCACAACAAGGATGCCTTGCACACAATCAAGGCACACAGTGCCAGAGGCAGCAAAAAAAGAAAAAAAAACATCTTTGAACCTCCACCATATTTGACTGTAGGTACTGTATTCTTTTCTTTGCAGGCATCATTGCATTTACGATAAACAGCAGAATGATGTGCTTTACCAGAAAACTCTATCTTGGTCTCGTCTGTCCACAAGACACTTTTCCAGAAGGATTTTGGCTTATCATGTACATTTTGTCAAACTGCAGTCTAGCTTTTTTATGTCTGTATCAGCAGTGGGGTTCTCCTGGATCTCCTGCCATAGCGTTACATTTCATTCACATGTGGATGGATAGTTCGCGCTGACACTGATACACCCTGAGCCTGCCGGACTAAACTGCGTTGCAGCATTTCATCAATTTTTCTCTGTTATCCACATCCAGGGAGATTAGCTACAGCGCCATGGGTTGTAAACTTCTTGATTATGTTGCACATTATGGATAAAGGAACATCAATATCTCTGGAGATGGACTTGTAACCTTGAGATTGTTGATATTTTTCAGCAATTTTGATTCTCAAGTCCTCAGCTCTATTCTTCTCTTTTTTGTTCCTCATGCTTAGTGTGACACACACAGACACACAATGCAAAGATGGAGTCAACTTCTCCACTTTTTACCTCGTTTCAGATGTAATTTTCATATTGCCCACCCTTATTACTTGCCACAGGTGATTTTAAACAAGCATCATATTCTTAAAACAAAGTTGCTTACCCACAATTTTGGAAAGGTGCCAACAATTTTGTCTGGCTTATTTTGGGGATTTTGTGTGAAATTATGTCTAATTTACTTTTAGTTCTCATTTTCTTGTGTTGTTCCAAAACATACAAATGAAATAAACATACAGTGGGTACGGAAAGTATTCAGACCCCTTTAAATTTTTCACTCTTTGTTTTATTACAGCCATTTGGTAAATGCAAAAAAGTTCATTTTTTTTCTCATTAATGTACACTCTGCACCCCATCTTTACTGAAAAAAACAGAAATGTAGAAATTTGTGCAAATTTATTAAAAAATAAAAACTGAAATATCACATGGCCATAAGTATTCACACCCTTTGCTCAGTATTGAGTAGAAGCACCTTTTGAGCTAGTACAGCCATGAGTCTTCTTGGAATGATGCAACAAGTTTTTCACCCCTGGATTTGGGGATCCTCTGCCATTCTTCCTGCAGATCCTCTCCAGTTCCGTCAGGTTGGATGGTGAACGTTGGTGGACAGCCATTTTCAGGTTTCTCCAGAGATGCTCAATTGGGTTCAGGTCAGGATTCTGGCTGGCTCAGTCAAAAATGGTCACAGAGTTGTTCTGAAGCCACTCCTTTGTTATTTTAGCTGTGTTCTTGGGTAATTGTCTTGTTGAAAGGTGAACCTTCGGCCAAGTCTGAGGTCCAGAGCACTCTGGAAGAGGTTTTCATCTAGGATATCTCTGTACTTGGCCGCATTCATGTTTCCTTCAATTGCAACCAGTCGTCCTGTCGCTGCAGCTGAAAACCCCCCCATAGCATGATGCTGCCACCACCATGTTTCACTGTTGGGATTGTATTGGGCAAGTGATGAGCAGTGCCTGGTTTTCTCCACACATACCGCTTAGAATTATCACCAAAAGTTCTATCTTCATCTCATCAGACCAGAGAATCTTATTTCTCATAGTCTGGGAGTCCATGTGTTTTTTAGTAAACTCTATGCGGGCTTTCATATGTCTGGCACTGAAGAAAGGCTTCCGTCGGGCCACTCTGCCATAAAGGCCCGACTGGTGGAGAGCTGCAGTGATAGCTGATTTTGTGGAACTTTCTCCCATCTCCCTACTGCATCTGTGGAGCTCAGCCACAGTGATCTTGGGGTTCTTCTTTATCTCTCTCACCAAGGCTCTTCTCCCACAATTGCTCAGTTTGGCTGGACGGCCAGGTCTAGGAAGACTTCTGGTGGTCCCAAACTTCTTCCATTTAAGGATTATGGAGGTCACTGTGCTCTTAGGAACCTTGAGTACTGCAGAAATTCTTTTGTAACCTTGGCCAGATCTGTGCCTTGCCACAATTCTGCCTCTGACTCCTTGGCCAGTTCCTTTGACCTCATGATTCTTATTTGGTGTGACATGCACTGTGAGCTGTGAGGTCTTATATAGACAGGTGTGCGCCTTTACAAATCAAGTCCTATCAGTTTAATTAACCCCTTAACCCTCAAGGGTGTTTGCACGTTAATGACCGGGCCAATTTTTACAATTTTGACCACTGTCCCTTTATGAGGTAATAACTCTGGAACGCTTCAACTGATCTTGGCGATTCTGAGAATGTTTTCTCGTGACATATTGTACTTCATGATAGTGGTAAAATTTCTTTGATATAACTTGCGTTTATTTATGAAAAAAATGTAAATAATGTGAAAATTTTGAACATTTTGCAATTTTCAAAATCTGAATTTTTATGCCCTTAAAACAGAGAAATATGTCACACAAAGTAGTTACTAAATAACATTTCCCACATGTCTACTTTACATCAGCATAATTTGAAAACAAAATTTTTTTTGTTAGGAAGTTATAAGGGTTAAAAGTTGACCAGCGATTTCTCATTTTTACAACACCATTTTTTTTTAGGAATCACATCACATTTGAAGTCACTTTGAGGGGTTTATATGATAGAAAATACCCAAAAGTGACACCATTCTAAAAACTGCACCCCTCAGGGTGCTCAAAACCACATTCAAGAAGCTTATTAACCCTTCAGGTGCTTCCCAGGAATTTTTGGAATGTTTAAAAAAATGAACATTTAACTTTTTTGCACAAAATATTTACTTCAGGTCCAATTATTTTATTTTACCAAGGGTAACAGGAGAAATTGGACCACAAAAGTTGTTGTGCAATTTGTCCTGAATACGCTGATACCCCATATGTGGGGGGGACCACTGTTTGGGTGCACAGCAGAGCTCAGAAGGGAAGGAGCGCCGTTTGACTTTTCAATGCAAAAATGGTTGGAATTGAGATCGGACGGCCTGTTGTGTTTGGAGAGCCCCTGATGTGCCTAAACAGTGGAAACCCCACACAACTGACACCATTTTGGAAAGTAAACCCCCTAAGGAACTTATCTAGATGTGTGGTGAGCACTTTGAACCCCTATGTGCTTCACAGAAGTTTATAACATAGAGCCGTAAAAATAAAAAATCATAATTTTTCTTCAAAAATTATCTTCTTGCCCCCAATTTTTTATTTTCTCAAGGGAAACAGGAGAAATTGGACCCAAAAGTTGTTGTGCAATTTGTCCTGAGTACGCTGATACCCTATAGGTGGGGGTAAACCACTATTTGGGTGCATGGCAGAGCTCAGAAGGGAAGGAGTGCCGTTTGACTTTTTCAACGCAGAATTGGCTGGACGCCATGTCGTGTTTGGAGAGCCCCTGATGTGCCTAAACAGTGGAAACCTCCACAAATGACACCATTTTGGAAACTAGACTCCTCAAGTAACTTAAAATTCAAAATCATATTTTTTCCACAAAAATTATCTTTTCGCCCCTAATTTTTATTTTCCCAAGGGTAACAAGACCACAAAAGTTGTTCTGCAATTTGTCCTGAGTATGCTGCTACCCCATATGCGGGCGTAAACCACTGTTTGGGCGCATAGCAGAGCACGGAGGAGAAGGAGTGCCGTTTGACTTTTTCAAAACAAAATTGGCTGGAATTGAGATCGGATGCCATGTCGTGTTTGGAGAGCCCCTGATGTGCCTGAACATTGGACACCCACCACAAGTGACCACATTTTGGAAACTAGATCCCCCAAGGAACTTATCTAGATGTGTGGGGAGAACTTTGAACCCCCTAAGTGCTTCACAGAAGTTTATAACGCCGGGGCGTGAAAATAAAAACAAATAATATTTTTTCCACAAACATGATCTTTTGGATCCCAATTTTTTATTTTCCAAGAGTAACAGGAGAAATTGGACCCCAAAAGTTGTTGTCCAATTTGCCCTGAGTACGCTGATACCTCATATGTGGGAGAAAACTACTATATGGGCACACGTCGGGGCTCGGAAGGGAAGTAGTGACATTTTGGAATGCAGACTTTGATGGAATGGTATGCGGACATCATGTCGCGTTTGGCGAGCCCCTGATATGGCTAAACAGTGGAAACCCCCCACAAGTGACCCCATTTTGGAAACTAGACCCCCAAGGAACTTATCTAGATGTGTGGGGAGAACTTTGAACCCCCTAAGTGCTTCACAGGAGTTTATAACGTAGAGCCATAAAAATAAAAAATCATATTTTTTCCACAAAAATGATATTTTTGCCCCCCAACTTTTTATTTTCCCAAGGGTAACAGAAGAAATTGGACCTCAAGAGTTATTGTGCAATTTGTCCTGAGTACGCTGATACCCAATATGTGGGGGTAAACCACTGTTTGGGCGCATTGCAGAGCTCGGAAGGGAAGGAGCACCGCTTGACTTTTTCAAAGCAGAATTGGCTGGAATTGAGATCAGACACCATGTCACGTTTGGAGAGCCCCTGATGTGCCTAAACAGTGGAAACCCACCAATTCTAACTCCAACCCTAACCCCAACACACCCCTAACCCTAATCCCAACACTAACCATAACCCTAACCACAAACCTAACCCTAACACACCCCTAACCCTAATCCCAACCCTAATCCTAACTTTACGCGCAACCCTAACCCTAACTTTAGGCGCAACCCTAATGGGAAAATGGAAATAAATACATTTTTTAAATTTTATTATTTTTCCCTAACTAGGGGGATGATAAAGGGGGGTTTGATTTACAATTTATAGCGGGTTTTTATATTGGGTTTTTATGTTTGGCAGCTGTCACATGCTAAATCATTTTAATTACAGCAGGTCCCTACTTACCCATAAATGCAGGCATTACTGACAGAAGTGCCACTTTCACCCAGAAATTCAGATATCAGCCTAATAGAGGTATGTTCACATTAGGTCAGGGACTCACCAGAATTGAGACCACCTTGACTATGGTTGGTGGGCTTTTAATATTTGGCCAAATGTTTATACTAAGCATCTCAAATTTTTCCTTATACTCCAAAGCCATATTGCTATTCAAAATTTCATGTATTCCATATTGTCATGCTTTAGTATGATAGAGTGCAGCCTTTTCTTGTATGTTTTACATGGGGGTAGCTCCCCTTGGTTTGCACCTAGTTCACATTAGTCTGGATGTGCCAGTCAGGTTTTTTTGTCTTTTGTCACATGCCAGAAGATGCTTTTTATTGCAAAAAATAGTTTTTGCATCACCACCATTTTGAGAGCTATAATTTTTGCATATTTTGGCCCACAGAGTCATTTGAGGTCTTATTTTTTGCGGAACAAGTTGACGTTTTTATTGGTACCATTTTTGGGCACATGACATTTTTTGATCGCTTTTTATTACGATTTTTGGGAGGCAAAATGAACAAAAACCAGCAATTCATGAATTTCTTTTGGGGAGGCGTTTATACCGTTACGTGTGTGGTAAAATTGATAAAGCAGTTTTATTCTTCGGGTCAGTACGATTACAGCGATAGCTCATTTGTATCATTTTTTATGTTTTGGCGCTTTTATACAATAAAAACTATTTTATATAAAAATAATTATTTTTGCATCGCTTTATTCTGCGAGCTATAATTTTTTAAATTTTTCTGCTGATGATGCTGTATGGTGGCTCGTTTTTTGCGGGACAAGATGACGTTTACAGCGGTACCATATTTATTTATATCCGTCTTTTTGATCGCATGTTATTCCACTTTTTGTTCGGCGGTATGATGATAAAGTATTATTTTTTTTTAAGGGGTTCACTAAAGGGGTTAACTAGTGGGACAGTTTTATAGGGTGGGTCGTTACAGACGCGGTCCGGTCCGTGACTGCTCCTGGCACTTAGTGCCGGTTGTCAGCTGTGAGAATCAGCAGACACCCGGCCACGATCAGCAACGCTCCCCCCGTGAGCGCGGCTGATCGCGTATGACGTACTATTCCGTCCTTGGGAATTAAGTCCCAGGTCACGTAGAGGAAATAGTACGTCAGATGGAAGAAAGGGGTTAAACACAGCTGGACTCCAATGAAGGAGTAGAACCATCTCAAGGAGGATCACAAGGAAATGACGTAAACATGAGTGTCTGAGCAAAGGGTCTCAATAAGTATGACCATGTGATATTTCAGTTTTTCTTTTCAATAAATTTGCAAAAATTTCTACATTTCTGTTTTTTATCAGTCAAAATGGGGTGCAGAGTGTACATTAATGAGAAAAAAATGAACTTTTTTGCATTTACCAAATGGCTGCAATGAAACAAAGAGTGAAAATTTTAAAAGATTCTGAATACTTTCCAAACCCACTGTATGTATAACAAATTATGAGTAATTGCAATTGTTATGTCCCATGAATGAGACATTTTACAGACTGTCCTGTGATTTTACATGCTGTATTGCAGTCTCTCATATTGTTTACTGTTGCTATGTGTCCCTGTGTTTGCATAGCTGAAATCCTTCCTTTACATCAAGTTTGTCCCTTCTGTCTCTCTGTCTCCCTCTTCTAGTATGATGTCATTTCCTTCTTCTTTCTCCTGTGTTTCATTCTCCATCTTGATTTTATCAGATTCACATGTGTTTTCAGTCTGTCTGAAGAAAGTCTTTTTTACCTGCTGCTGTTTGTATGCATTCAACAAGAATTCATAAAGAAATCAAAGTCTCTTCTGGATTCTTCATAACATGTGTGCCGGCAGCTGAGTTAAGCTATCTGTGATCGTCGCCAATTGTAAGTAGGGTGAAAGAGATCCGGCATCTCACAGAGCCATAGTTACAGCCACAGGCCCCGGGGACAGAATAGTAAAAAAGACTCTTCAGATTCATCTGTAAAACCCACAGCTTCTATAAAGCTACAGAACTTCCTGCAGAGCATCGCTCTCAACATATAAGAGTCTATACAGCTCCCCTTCTCCCTGTGAATCAGGATGACTGAAGGAATGACTACACGGTCTCTTCCAGACCCATTGTCAGAGGAAGAGTGCATAGACCCTGATCCACCATTTAGTGAGAAGGCTAGACGTCTCACAAAGCCAACATGGAAAATAAGGAGAATCTAGAATCCAGTAAACATGATCTTCTCCGTGCAACAGCAGAGCTATGGCAAAAACTCTTATGCCACATAAATAGCCTGTCTCAGCCTGCTTCTCTCCAACGACCACTGGAGGGAGCTCTCGCACAACTGTGTTCAGATTATCAATGTTATGCAAAAATAACAGACCAAATATATCGCAGTGTTAAAAAGACTTAACCCATCAGTTACCTGCAAAGAGCTGCAAGCTTTCCAAAAACTTAACTCGAGAGAGAAAGCATGGTGCGCGATATAAAAGCCAAAACAGAGGCAAGAATCGCACTAATAGCCGAGATGTCATCTTGCATTTCTGACTCTGCCAGACAGTCAAAGCGAACATCTAAGTCACGCTCTTCAAAATCCTCAACCCTCAGCGAACAGCTCATAAAAGCACGTGCGGAAGCTGAGGCCACTAAAATACAAGCTGCCTTTGCTCAAAAGGAAACTGAAATGAAAATGAGGCCACTAAAATACAAGCTGCCCTAGAGGCCCTAGAGAAGGAACGCCAACACGCCATAGCCATGGCAAAGTTAAAGGTCCTGGAACAAGCCATCAGTGGGAGCCAAAGAGACAGCATCAGTTTAAGTGTTTTTGATACTGAAGACCCTCTTAAGCGTACTAGAGACTATGTACAAAGCCAACACAGCGCTATCCCTGCTCCTGCAATCCTTCCTGACCACACTGATGCTCCCCTGAGACAACAGGACACAGAGCGTTTATTCCCATCCTGCACCCAAGGTCAGTACAATTACAATACGCTGCCAATCTTGTATCCTGTTCCACCTCTGTGCACCGAAATGTACCAGAAACCTGCAAATCACCAAATCTTATACTCAGAATCCTACGTACAGGCCAATATGCAGGCCAGTCACCACACTCCGGTCAATCACACAATTCCAGTCCCATGTGTAGCAGAAACTAAGCTCATTAAGCCAGTTAATGGACTGAACGCCTACGCTGCCCCATACGTACCTGCATTCCCAGGTCAAATCACAGACTGTATGAACAAAGCTATCCAGCCAGCATCGGTCCTTCCAAAATCGGAGAATGCTGATATGACTGGCCTCGCAAGGTACATGATTCGGCGCGATCTAACTAAGACCGGTCTTACAGAGTTTGACGATAAACCTGAGAACTACAGGGGTTGGAAGTGTACCTTTGAAACCACTATCAGTGATCTCGGCATCACCGCCGCTGAAGAGCTAGACCTGCTAATCAGGTGGCTTGGGCCTCAATCCACGGATTGGGTCAAGAGACTTAAATCTGTCCACATCAGTAATCCCATTGCTGGTCTCACTGCTGCATGGAAGAGGCTAGAAAGAAGCTGTGGCAGTCCTGAGGTCATAGAAAGGGCCCTGTTCAAACGACTAGAGGATTTTCCAAAGGTATCTAATAAGGACAGCACAAGGTTCCAAGAGCTCAGCGACCTCTGTTAGAGCTTCAGCTGGCCAAAGCAGACCCGTACCTTCCTGGCCTCAGCTACCTGGACACTGCTCATTGGGTAACCCCAATAGTTTCCAAGCTGCCACCCAATATCCAAAATAAGTGGGCTATGCTTGGATCAAAATACAAAAGGGAAAACCAAGTCTCCTTCCCTCCATTTTCCTACTTCTGCGAGTTCATCGAAAATATCGCAGAGTGTAAGACTGATCCAAGTTTTTCCTATGGAGAACACAGCGACCGTGCTTCATCTCCTAAACACGACAGTCCACGTCTTAACTACAGGAACCACCAAGCTCCAATGTCCATCAAGAAGACTGATGTTCTTCCGGCACCTTCAGTATCACAAGATAAGAGCGACAAAGGTGAGAAGGTTGAGAATCCTAATCGCCAGTGTCCAATTCACAAACTGCCACATCCCCTGAAGAAGTGCATCGGCTTCAGGAAGAAGCCCCTTCAAGAACGCAAGGAGCTCTTGAAGAAGTTTGGAGTATGCTTCAGGTGCTGCGCCTCTACCGAACATCTTGCTAAGGACTGTGTCATCCCCATCAAGTGTCTAGAGTGCGACAGCGAAGACCACGTACAGGCGCTCCATCCATCACAGCCTGACTCTGCGTCTTCACCTTCTCCCACACAAGCCATGGCGGGGAGAGTACAGACCAAGTGACAAGCCATGTTGCGGTATCTTCCTCATGCACCGATGTCTGTGGAGAAGGTCTTCAAGACAAGTCCTGTGCGAAGATTTGCCTGTCATGGGTGTATCCCAAGGGCCATCCAGAGAAGGCAGTCAAGGTGTACGTTAGCCTGGATGACCAGAGCAACAAATCATTAGCCAGGTCAGAACTCTTTGACTTGTTTGACTTAAAAGGAGACGTCTATCCCTACACCTTGGGCACCTGCAGCGGCGTTTTACAAACCTCTGGAAGAAGGGCCAGTGGCCTCATAATAACTTCTCTTGAGAAAGGCGCCACGGAGATACCACTACCCACGCTTGTAGAGTGTAACCAAATACCATTCAATAGGGAAGAAATCCCAACATCAGAAGTCGCTCTTCAGAATCCTCATCTCAGAATGATAGCCAAAGAGATGCCACCCCTGGATGATAAGGCAGACATCCTAATTCTCCTCGGCAGAGACATTATACGACTGCACAAGATGCGTCAACAAATCCACGGACTACTCAATGAACCATATGCCCAGCGCCTCGAGTTGGGCTGGGTCATCATTGGCAATGTCTGTAGTGACCAGTCAAAGAATCAGAACGACATCTCCTCTTACAAAACCGTTATTACGTCAGATGACAACGACTTGTCCTCCCTGTCATACTCACGTCACCAATGGATGAAGGAGAAGTCAAACGACACTACGTGTCAACGGCAACCATCCGATATTTCAAGTCCGCTTTATCCTCGAGACTACAACCTCGAGATAACAGCATTCGATCCTTCAACCAAGGACTACAACTCACTACCTACAGAGGGAGACAAAGTGATCATCAGGGTCATGAGCATCAAACCCACTGAAGACAACTATAACAGCTGGGTAGCTTCCTCACCTTCTCTTCCAGCAAAGACTAAGTTGCCAAGGGATCCACAGCAAGTAACTGCTAAGTTCCCAACCTTTGATACCCATCTCCATCACAAGCCTGGTCAAACCGAAGCCATGCTAGACTTCAGTGCTCAGAGTGAGAGCCCCTCTCTCAACAGCCTACCTCTGACCGATGGTGCCAGCGTTTTCCCCACGCAATTCAGCCTCAGCTCACTGGCGGATGTTGAACAAGACACGTTCACTTCCCAAGCATCACCCTGTAAGGAACTTGCTATCGAACGAGGAGCCTCGCCTGTTGAAAACAGCATCGACGGTCCTCTCGGGTTTAAGACACCCATCGCAGTTCTAGGCAGGGTACCAGTGATACAGCTTGCTACTCCGGATATCAACGGGAACACTATGCTACCATCTCAGAGACAGCACAGATGGGAGACGGCGAAGAAGTCTCTAAAGGCCTTACAACAAGTCCTGCCCCGTAGTTCTGTAAAGACTCTTTCAACCGTCATCAAGAGACAAGTCTACCTTTCCTACGACGTGTCTACGAAGACTACAGCTGCAGGAGCCTCTCCCAGCGCTTCAGAAACCGGCAAAAAGGTACAGAAGCTGAGCTCTCTTTACCCTGGACATCCTTTCAGCTGGTCAGCCATCCTATCTGCTGACATACATTTCAGGCAAATCATCTGCTGGCTCCTTCGAGCAGGAGTCACATGATCTTAGCTTCGTCTCTGAACTCTGCCACGGCGTGGAGCATTTCTCTGCATACTACTGCCTTGCTAGTAGCAGAACTATCAACATCTGAATGAACTTTGAACTTTCCTTTGTTAACTTGAACTTTCATCTTTGGATTGTTTGGGTTGGTGGAGGCGTTTGCATGTTGCAGCTTCCCCAATCCGAAGATGGGTTTTCGTTTGGACTCGGACTATTCCGCTGTTGAGGACTTCATGCCTCCAACTGAACATTGGACCATGCCAATTGGACTTCAACTGTTGTTGTTATTACCTGCATGCTTGTTTTTTCCTTTTGTCTTTCAGGTCTACAGTGACATCTCCAGTGGACATCATAAAATTATGAAATCTATAGATTTCAGACGGGGAGTGTTATGTCCCATGAATGAGACATTTTACAGACTGTCCTGTGTATTTTACATGCTGTATTGCAGTCTCTCATATTGTTTACTGTTGCTATGTGTCCCTGTGTTTGCATAGCTGAAATCCTCCCTTTACATCAAGTTTGTCCCTTCTGTCTCTCTGTCTCCCTCTTCTGGTGTGATGTCATTCCTTCTTCTTTCTCCTGTATTTCATTCTCCATCTTGATTTTATCAGAATCACATGTGTTTTCAGTCTGTCTGAAGAAAGTCTTTTTACTGCTGCTGTTTGTATGCATTCAACAAGAATTCTTAAAGAAATCAAAGTCTCTTCTGGATTCTTCATAACGTGTGTGCGGCAACTGTTAAGCTATCTGCGATCGTCGCAATTGTAAGTAAGGTGAAAGAGATCCGGCATCTCACAGAGCCATTATTTACAGCCACAGGCCCGGGACAGAATAGCAATAATTTTCTGGAGAAATACTTCATTTTCTGGAACATTTCAAGGGTCCCAAAATTTTCAGTATGACTGTAACTGCTATAATACTGCTCCTATGTACAAGAATATAACTACTATAATACTGCTCCTATGTACAAGAATATAACTACTATAATACTGCTCCTATGTACAAGAATAAACTACTATAATACTGCCACTATGTACAAGAATATAACTACTATAATACTGCCTATTACAAGAATATAACTACTATAATACTGCCCCTATGTACAAGAAATAACTACTATAATACTGCCCCTACGTACAAGAATATAACTACTATAATACTGCCCCTTGTACAAGATATAACTACTATAATACTGCCCCTATGTACAAGAATATAACTACTATAATACTGCCCTATGTACAAGAATATAACTACTATAATACTGCCCTAGTACAAGAATATAACTACTATAATACTGCTCCTATGTACAAGATATAACTACTATAATACTGCTCCTATGTACAAGAATATAACTACTATAATACTGCTCCTATGTACAAGAATATAACTACTATAATACTGCTCCTATGTACAAGAATATAAACTACTATAATACTGCCCTATGTACAAGAATATAACTACTATAATACTGCTCCTATGTACAAGAATATAACTACTATAATACTGCTCCTATGTACAAGATATAACTACTATAATACTGCTCCTATGTACATGAATATAACTACTATAATACTGCCCTATGTACAAGAATATAACTACTATAATACTGCTCCCTATGTACAAGAATATAACTACTATAATACTGCCCTATGTACAAGAATATAACTACTATAATACTGCTCCTATGTACAAGATATAATACTATAATACTGCCCTATGTACAAGAATATAACTACTATAATACTGCTCCTATGTACAGAATATAACTACTATAATACTGCTCCTATGTACAAGAATATAACTACTATAATACTGCTCTATTACAAGAATATAACTACTATAATACTGCTCCTATGTACAGAATATAATACTATAATACTGCCCTACGTACAAGAATATAACTACTATAATACTGCTCCTATGTACAAGAATATAACTACTATAATACTGCTCCTATGTACAAGAATATAACTACTATAATACTGCCCTACGTACAAGAATATAACTACTATAATACTGCTCCTATGTACAAGAATATAACTACTATAATACTGCCCTATACAAGAATATAACTACTATAATACTGCTCCTATGTACAAGAATATAACTACTATAATACTGCTCCTATGTACAAGAATATAACTACTATAATACTGCTCCTATGTACAAGAATATAACTACTATAATTACTGCTCCTATGTACAAGAATATAACTACTATAATACTGCTCCTATGTACAAGAATATAACTACTATAATACTGCTCCTATGTACAAGAATATAACTACTATAATACTGCCCTAGTACAAGATATAACTCTATAATACTGCTCCTATGTACAAGAATATAACTACTATAATACTGCTCCTATGTACAAGAATATAACTACTATAATACTGCCCTATGTACAAGAATATAACTGCTATAATACTGCTCCTATGTACAAGAATATAACTACTATAATACTGCTCCTATGTACAAGAATATAACTACTATAATACTGCTCCTATGTACAAGAATATAACTCTATAATACTGCTCCATGTACAAGAATATAACTATTAATACTGTCCTATGTACAAGAATATAACTACTATAATACTGCTCCTATGTACAAGAATATAACTACTATAATACTGCCCTATGTACAAGAATATAACTACTATAATACTGCACTATGTACAAGAATATAACTACTATATCTGCTTATTAAAGAATATACTTATAATACTGCTCTATGTACGAATATACATATTTACTGCCCTATGTACAAGAATATAACTACTATAATACTGCCCTTGTACAAGAATATAACTACTATAATACTGCCCTATGTACAAGATATAACTACTATATACTGCCCTAGTGCAAGAATATAACTACTATAATACTGTCCTATGTCAAGAATATAACTACTATAATACTGCTCCTATGTACAAGAATATAACTACTATAATACTGCCCTATGTCAAGAATATAACTACTATAATACTGCTCCTATGTACAAGAATATAACTACTATAATACTGCTCCTATGTACAAGAATATAACTACTATAATACTGCCCTAGTACAAGAATAACTACTATAATACTGCTCCTATGTACAAGAATATAACTACTATAATACTGCCCTAGTACAAGAATATAACTATATAATACTGCTCCTATGTACAAGAATATAACTACTATAATACTGCTCCTATGTACAAGAATATAACTACTATAATACTGCTCCTATGTACAAGAATATAACTACTATAATACTGCTCCTATGTACAAGAATATAACTACTATAATACTGCCCCCTATGTACAAGAATATAACTACTATTGTAGCGCCGACGTCCCTGCCCTCTGCCAGGCAGGGACGCTGCTCCCCTGCAACAGCGTCCTCTGCCAGGCAGGGACGTCACCCCCTTACCCGCGCTCAGCGTCCTCCTTCCCTCCTGCTGGGGCCGCGCGCTCCTTCCCTGCTTCTGGACTTAGGGCGCGCGCCCGCGCGCTCCCGCGCTCTTAAAGGGGCCGCGCGCATTTTTCAAAAAGGTCCCCGGCCAATGCCGGAGGACTCCACCCTATATAAAGTACTTCCTCCTTAATGGAGGTGCCCGAGCAATGTTGTTGTTGCACTGTTTTACTCTGCTTCAGCCCTCAGGTGCCGTTACCAGTTACCTGCCTGTTTCCTGCCCGTTTGCTGTCTGCTACCTGTCCGCAAGCCTACTTGGAGGTTCGGCCGTCACATGTGGTGACCATCAGCTATTCCAGAGACTCTCGCCTGCTCACTTGGGAGCGCTCATCTGCCATCTGACTGCAGCCCTACCCGGAGGTTCGGACGTCACATGCAGTGATCCTCGGCTATTCCGGAGACTCTCGCCTGCTCACTTGGGGGCGCTCATCTGCCATCTGACTGCAGCCCTACCCGGAGGTTCGGACGTCACATGCGGTGATCCTCGGCTATTCCAGAGACTCTCGCCTGCTCACGTGGGAGCGGTCATCTGCTATCTGCCTGCTAGCCTACCGGGAGGCTCCACCATCTCAGGTCGTATATACCTGCCTGTCTGTCCAGAGACTGCCCCGGTCACTTGCTGTGACTACCTGCATGTCAATCCAGAGACTGCCCCGGTCACTTGCCGTGACTCCCTGCATACCTATCCAGAGACTGCCCCGGTCACTTGCCGTGACTCCCTGCATACCTATCCAGAGACTGCCCCGGTCACTTGCCGTGACTCCCTGCATACCTATCCAGAGACTGCCCCGGTCACTTGTCGTGACTCCCTGCATACCTATCCAGAGACTGCCCCGGTCACTTGCCGTGACTCCCTGCATACCTATCCAGAGACTGCCCCGGTCACTTGCCGTGACTCCCTGCCTACTTATCCAGAGACTGCCCCGGTCACTTGCCGTGACTACCTGCCCGTATAATCAGAGACTGCCCCGCTCACTTGCCGTGATCCCCTTCCCGTCTGTCCAGAGACTGTCCCTGTCACTTGCCGTGACTTCCTGTCCATCTCCCCGGGCGCCACCCGCTCCTTTACAAGGAAAACCTTCTTGTATAATAAAGCTCAGAGGTTCCGCCTACCAGACCCGTTACAGTTTGCTCGGGCCATGGAACCCGGTGGCACCCAAACCCCTTCGCTCTCGGACCTGTGTCATGAACTGTCTCGTCAGAGGTCTCAACAGGAGTCCATCCTGGGTCACTTACGGAATGTTAATTCCCGCCTGGACACCCTGACTACTTCACCAACAACCACCGCGGGCGCCATGACTCGTAATCCGGCCGTCCCGCTGCTTACCAATTCCGTGGTTTCCATTCCTGGACCTCGACTCTCAGCTCCTCCTCGGTTTGGAGGTGATCCAGCTCTGGCCCGGGTTTCATTAACCAGTGTACCCTGCATTTTGAACTCCTGGCTCACCAGTTTAACTCCGACCGGGCCAAAATTGCCTTCATCATGTCCCATCTCACCGGAGAGGCTCTGGCCTGGCTTAATCCTCTATGGGAGAGGGAGGATCCTCTGGTGTCTGACCTGCCCGCTTTCCTCTCGGCCTTCCGGAAGGTATTCGACGAACCCGGACGGAAGACCTCCTCTGCATCATCTCTGCTGCGTCTC
This sequence comes from Oophaga sylvatica, assembly GCA_033576555.1. Taxonomy (NCBI): domain Eukaryota; kingdom Metazoa; phylum Chordata; class Amphibia; order Anura; family Dendrobatidae; genus Oophaga; species Oophaga sylvatica. Next base: position 44,614 of record JARQOD010000950.1, on the reverse strand, counting down.
CGTCAGGAAAGTCTCACCGTTGGTCAATATGCCATAAGGTTCCGTACTCTAGCCTCGGAGCTGGCTTGGGACAATGACGCTCTGATATCGGTTTTCTGGGAGGGTCTGTCCGGCCGTATTAAAGATGAACTTGCCGGTCGGGACATTCCAACCTCTCTTGATGACCTAATAACTCTTGCCAATCGAATTGATCTACGGTTCCAGGAGCGTGCCAAAGAGGTCACCCGTGAGAGAAGGTTTCCTCGTCTAGCACCTTCTTTTCAGAGACCTGTAACTCCTTCCGTTTCTCCCCAGGTGCACAATGCTGAGCCTATGCAGGTCGACCAAACCAAGATGGTCAAAGCCCGTCAGGACTTACGCCGTGCTGAGGGGAGTTGCTTCTACTGTGGCAGTAAGGAGCACCGGATCCGTACCTGTCCGGAGAGGTCGGGAAACGCCTGTGTCTAGGTTCGCTCGGAGAGGTCAACCTAGACAAGAATAAATCCTCTTCATCCCTGCTGCTGTCAGTCTCAATTCTTCTCGGTGAAAACCGTTATTTCGAACTAGCCCAACTTGATTCTGGAGCAGCCGGGAATCTTGTTTCACAGGCTCTAGTGGAAAAATATCGCATTCCTACCAGACCTCTGGTTGAACCAGTATCTGTTGCTGCTGTGGATGGAGGTCTCCTACCACGTCCCATCCAACTTATCACTGAAGCTATAACCCTGCAGATGGGAATGCTGCATTCGGAGAGTATCTCGTTTCATGTTCTGCCTGGACTCTCTCACGCTTTCTTACTAGGTCTGCCTTGGCTCCAAAAGCATGCACCCGTGCTCGACTGGCAGACTGGAGAGATCCTTCGCTGGGGACAGGACTGTCATAAAACGTGTTTGGTTCCTGTTCATCCCGTCCGTCCTTCTCCTACACCAACTAATCTACCAGGGCTACCGATTCCATATTGGTCATTCGCTGATGTCTTTAATAAAAAGGAAGCGGAGACATTACCCCCTCACAGACCGTATGATTGCCCGATCGACCTGCTACCCGGTACTACGCCTCCCCGTGGGCGTATTTACCCATTGTCCGCTGCTGAGACCAGGTCGATGTCCGAATATATCGAGGAGAATTTGGCCAAGGGAATCATCCGGAAATCCACCTCCCCAGCGGGAGCAGGTTTCTTCTTCGTAAAAAAGAAAGACGGCTCTCTCCGTCCCTGTATTGACTACAGAGGCCTAAACTTGATCACAGTGAAGAATAAGTACCCTCTTCCGCTCATTCCAGAATTGTTTGATCGTCTGAGGGGGGCTAGAATCTTCACCAAACTGGATCTTCGTGGAGCATATAACCTAGTCCGTATCCGTCAGGGAGATGAATGGAAGACGGCATTCAACACCCGAGACGGCCACTACGAGTATTTGGTGATGCCCTTTGGTCTCTGTAATGCTCCGGCAGTCTTTCAAGAGTTGGTCAATGACATATTCCGAGACCTTCTCTACTCCTGCGTTGTGGTGTACCTAGACGACATCTTGGTCTTCTCTCCAGATCTCCAGTCTCACCGGAGGGATGTTCGTCAGGTTCTGCTCAGGCTCAGGCAGAATCACCTCTTCGCCAAATATGAGAAGTGCCTCTTTGAGCAGACCTCGCTTCCATTTTTGGGCTACATCATTTCTCAGACAGGCCTACGAATGGATCCGGAGAAACTATCTGCCATCGAGAAATGGCCCCGATCGGAGGGGTTGAAGGCCATTCAGCGGTTCCTGGGATTCGCCAATTATTACCGCCTCTTCATACCGCACTTCTCTTCCCGGACTGCTCCAATCTCCGCGCTCACCCGCAAGGATGCTAACCCCAAACAGTGGACGCCCGAAGCAGAAGAGGCCTTTCTGTCCTTAAAACAGGCCTTCTCTTCCGCTCCAGTGCTGCATCGCCCGGATGGCAACAAGCAGTTCTTCCTGGAGGTGGACGCTTCCTCTTCTGGAGCCGGAGCGGTACTTACTCAAAAATCTTCATCCGGGAGGATGATATCTTGCGGCTTCTTCTCCAAACTCTTCTCCTCTTCTGAGCGCAATTACTCCATAGGAGACCGAGAGTTATTGGCCATCAAGCTGGCATTAGAGGAGTGGCGTTACCTACTTGAGGGGGCTCTTCATCCGGTAATCATTTACACTGACCACAAGAATCTGGCTTACCTCCAGCATGCCCAGAGGCTTAACCCTCGCCAAGCCCGGTGGTCTTTGTTTTTTGCCTGCTTCGATTTTTTGTTACATTTTCGCCCAGCCGACAAGAACATCAAGGCGGATGCCTTGTCCCGGTCTTTTCTGGTGTCGGATCTCGAGGAGGAACCTAAACATATCATCGATCCCACCAGAATGATGCAGGTGGCTCCCCTGAGTCTAAATCGTCTTCCTCCTGGTAAGACGTTCGTATCGGAACCTGATCGGGAAAGGATCCTACACTGGGGTCATTCGTCTAAACTAGCTGGCCACGTTGGTCAGAAAAAGACCCTCCAGCTCATTACCCGGCATTACTGGTGGCCTACCCTGCACAAGGATGTAATAGACTTTGTTTCTGCCTGTGCCTCCTGTGCCCGCAACAAAGTTCCGAGACACCTGCCTGCCGGCCGTCTTCTCCCGCTTCCTGTACCCGCTGCCCCCTGGCAGCATATAGCCATGGACTTCATAACGGATCTTCCCGTCTCTGCTGGTTGTACGGTCATTTGGGTGGTCGTTGACCGATTTTCCAAGATGGCTCACTTCATTCCCCTGCCAGGGCTTCCGTCTGCACCCAAGCTGGCTAAAGACTTTATCCGCCACATCTTCCGTCTTCATGGTCTGCCTCGTCACATTGTGTCGGATCGTGGGGTGCAGTTCACCTCACATTTCTGGAGAGCCACTTGTAAGTTGCTAGACGTCACCCTGGATTTCTCCTCCGCTTACCACCCGCAGTCCAATGGACAAGTCGAGCGAATCAATCAGAATCTGACCAGTTATCTCCGGCACTTCGTTAATGCCCACCATTCTGACTGGGTGGATCTCCTGCCTTGGGCCGAATTCTCTTACAACAATCACGAGAGCGAATCTTCCTCCAAATCTCCGTTTTTTTGTAGTCTTAAAAACACCCTCGGATCCCTGTTCCTGTCTCCATCTCTGTGGACAATCCAGCTGCGGAATCTCTGATTAAGGAATTTTCCTCCATATGGGAGAGTACCCGGTCCTCACTCATTCGGTCATCCGAGCGCATGAAAAGACATGCTGACAAAAAACGTCTGGATCCTCCTCAATTCCGTCCTGGGGATAAGGTCTGGCTCTCGTCCAAGTATGTCCGGCTCAAGATTCCTTCCTACAAGTTAGGTCCTCGGTTCATCGGTCCTTTTGAGATCATCAGTCAGATCAACCCGGTGTCCTATAAATTGAAACTCCCGGCCAATTTGCGGATTCCTAACTCCTTCCATGTATCTCTCCTCAAACCGGTGGTACTTAACTCTTTTGTCAGATCGACAAGTACACCTCCTGCTCCAGTGTCTGCTGAAGATGAATTTGAGGTAGAGAACATTTTGGCCACAAAAAGGGTAGGAAGAAAGACCTATTTTCTGGTGGATTGGAAGGGGTTTGGTCCTGAGGAGAGAACGTGGGAGCCTCGGGAGAACATCATGCCCCTCTCATCCTAGCTAAATTTCTTTCTGGCCTAAAGAAGGGGGGGCCTAGAGGGGGGGTACTGTAGCGCCGACGTCCCTGCCCTCTGCCAGCAGGACGCTGCTCCCCTGCAACAGCGTCTCTGCCAGCAGGGACGTCGCCCCCTTACCCGCGCTCAGCGTCCTCCTTCCCTCCTGCGGGGGCCGCGCGCTCCTTCCCTGCTTCTGGACTTAGGGCCGTGCCCGCGCGGCTCCTCCCGCTCTTAAAGGGCCGCGCACATTTCAAAAAGGTCCCCGGCCAATGCCGGAGGACTCCACCCTATATAAAGTACTTCCTCCTTAATGGAGGTTCCCGAGCAATGTTGTTGTTGCACTGTTTTACTCTGCTTCAGCCCTCAGGTGCCGTTACCAGTTACCTGCCTGTTTCCTGCCCGTTCTGTCTGTTACCTGTCCGCAAGCCTACTTGGAGGTTCGGCCGTCACATGTGGTGACCATCAGCTATTCCAGAGACCTCTCGCCTGCTCACGTGGGAGCGGTCATCTGCCATCTGACTGCAGCCCTACCCGGAGGTTCGGACGTCACATGCGGTGATCCTCGGCTATTCCAGAGACTCTCGCCTGCTCACGTGGGAGCGGTCATCTGCTATCTGCCTGCTAGCCTACCGGAGGCTTCCACCATCTCAGGTCGTATATACCTGCCTGTCTGTCCAGAGACTGCCCCGTCACTTGCTGTGACTACCTGCATGTCAATCCAGAGACTGCCCCGTCACTTCGCCGTGACTCCCTGCATACCTATCCAGAGACTGCCCCGGTCACTTGCGTGACTCCCTGCATACCTATCCAGAGACTGCCCCGGTCACTTGCCGTGACTCCCTGCATACCTATCCAGAGACTGCCCCGGTCACTTGCCGTGACTCCCTGCATACCTATCCAGAGACTGCCCCGGTCACTTGCCGTGACTCCCTGCCTACTTATCCAGAGACTGCCCCGGTCACTTGCCGTGACTCCCGTATAATCAGAGACTGCCCCGTCACTTGCCGTGACCCCTTCCCTCTTCCAGAGACTGTCACCTGTACCTATACAGAGACTCCTCCGCTCACTGGCCGGATCCCTCCTTCACGCTCTGTCCATAGAACTGTCCCTGTCACTTGCGTGCCCTTCCTGTCCGTTCTCCCCGGCGGCCTACTCGCCCCCTTTACAAGGAAAACCTTCTTGTATAATAAAGCTCAGAGGTTACCGCTACCAGACCCGTTAAACTACTATAATACTGCTCCATATGTACAAGAATATAACTACTATAATACTGCCCTATGTACAGAATATAACTACTATAATACTGCCCCTATGTACAAGAATATAACTACTATAATACTGCCCCCTATGTACAAGAATATAACTGCTATAATACTGCTCCTATGTACAAGAATATAACTACTATAATACTGCTCCTATTACAAGAATATAACTACTATAATACTGCTCCTACGTACAAGAATATAACTGCTATAATACTGCTCCTATGTACAAGAATATAACTACTATAATACTGCTCCTATGTACAAGAATATAACTACTATAATACTGCTCTATGTACAAGAATATAACTACTATAATACTGCCCCTATGTACAATAATATAACTACTATAATACTGCTCCTATGTACAAGAATATAATTACTATAATACTGCCCCTACGTACAAGAATATAACTACTATAATACTGCTCTTATGTACAAGAATATAACTACTATAATACTGCCCCATATGTACAAGAATATAACTACTATATTACTGCCCCTATGTACAAGAATATAACTACTATTGCTGCTGGTAATGGAGCTGGTCTGGCTGACAGAAGTCAATCACCTGAAGAGGATGATTGGAGGTCAGGTGTTACAGACTGTAGAGATTTAAGTGAGCAGCATTCCCTTAGTTGTTGCCGGTGATTTGGTTTTTCTTCCTGAGCCTTCTGGAAGTCTGCTTGTTCCCTGGTTTGTCCTGCATCTTTCAGATAAGTTATTTGTCTGTTTTACTCTGTGGCATTTTTTCCCTTTTGCTTTTCTCGTTTCTCTGCCTTGCTGGTGTGAGTTCAGCCAGGTTCCCTGTGGGAACCTGTGCTGGACTCTGTTTTCCTTTGCCATAGCTCATGTTAGTCTTTTCTGTATTTCTAGTCCCTTGTTATTTCAGTATCTGTTGTTTTGCATCCAGTTCACACCAGATTTCTGATTTAGTGGGGGAGAGGTTGTGTGGCCTCAGTATTTTTGCATATCAGACGTGTTGGAATTTTTCTTAGGGTTTTTGCTGGATTGCAGACATTATCCTTTCCTGTCCTGTTCTATCCAGACAGTTTGGGCCCCAGCATACTCTATTTTCTGTCTGTGTTTGTGCATCATCTGTCTCACCATCAATATATGTTTGTGGGCTATCTATTCCTTTGGGGGTCTACTACGGGGCAGTTAGCTTTCACCTTTCTCTCTTTAGGCTTAGTTACCTCTTTGGCTGTGTCGAGGTGTCTAGGGCATCGTAGGCTGATATCTGAATTCCTGGGTGAATGTGGACACCTCTGTCAGTAAAGTTTGCCTTTTCTGGGTGAGCAGGAACCTGCTATAATTAAAATCACCACATGGTGATGGGCGGAGTGCTCGGTCAGTAAGCTAACATAGAAGTAAAAGAAAACTGACTGGCACATCCAAACCAGTGTGAATTAGGTGCAAACCAGGAGCAGCTACCTCCATAGACAAAAAAAGGTTGCACTCTATCGTGCCAAAGCAAGTCAATGTGAAATATGAAACATGAATAGCAATATGGCTTTTGAATATTAGAAAAAAATGAATGAGACGCTTTGCACAAAATTTGGCCAAATAATGCCTGCCCATACACCAACGTCAAGGTGGTCTCAGAACGTATGGGTCCCTGCCTATGTGAACATACCTATTAGGCTGATATCTGAATTCCTGGGTGAATGTGGGCACCTCTGTCAGTAAAGCTTGCCTTTTCTGGGTGAACAGGAACCTGCTATAATTAAAATCACCACATGGTGATGGGCGGAGTGCTCGGTCAGTAAGCTAACATAGAAGTAAAAGAAAACTGACTGGCACATCCAAACCAGTGTGAATTAGGTGCAAACCAGGAGCAGCTACCTCCATAGACAATATACAAAAAAAGGTTGCACTCTATCGTGCCAAAGCAAGTCAATGTGAAATATGAAACATGAATAGCAATATGGCTTTTGAATATTAGAAAAAAATGAATGAGACGCTTTGCACAAAATTTGGCCAAATAATGCCATGCCCATACACCAACGTCAAGGTGGTCTCAGAACGTATGGGTCCCTGCCTATGTGAACATACCTCTATTAGGCTGATATCTGAATTCCTGGGTGAATGTGGACACCTCTGTCAGTAAAGCTTGCCTTTTCTGGGTGAACAGGAACCTGCTATAATTAAAATCACCACATGGTGATGGGCGGAGTGCTCGGTCAGTAAGCTAACATAGAAGTAAAAGAAAACTGACTGGCACATCCAAACCAGTGTGAATTAGGTGCAAACCAGGAGCAGCTACCTCCATAGACAATATACAAAAAAAGGTTGCACTCTATCGTGCCAAAGCAAGTCAATGTGAAATATGAAACATGAATAGCAATATGGCTTTTGAATATTAGAAAAAAATGAATGAGACGCTTTGCACAAAATTTGGCCAAATAATGCCAGCCCATACACCAACGTCAAGGTGGTCTCAGAACGTATGGGTCCCTGCCTATGTGAACATACCTCTATTAGGCTGATATCTGAATTCCTGGGTGAATGTGGGCACCTCTGTCAGTAAAGCTTGCCTTTTCTGGGTGAACAGGAACCTGCTATAATTAAAATCACCACATGGTGATGGGCGGAGTGCTCGGTCAGTAAGCTAACATAGAAGTAAAAGAAAACTGACTGGCACATCCAAACCAGTGTGAATTAGGTGCAAACCAGGAGCAGCTACCTCCATAGACAATATACAAAAAAAGGTTGCACTCTATCGTGCCAAAGCAAGTCAATGTGAAATATGAAACATGAATAGCAATATGGCTTTTGAATATTAGAAAAAAATGATTTGAGACGCTTTGCACAAAATTTGGCCAAATAATGCCAGCCCATACACCAACGTCAAGGTGGTCTCAGAACGTATGGGTCCTGCCTATGTGAACATACCTCTATTAGGCTGATATCTGAATTCCTGGGTGAATGTGGACACCTCTGTCAGTAAAGCTTGCCTTTTCTGGGTGAGCAGGAACCTGCTATAATTAAAATCACCACATGGTGATGGGCGGAGTGCTCGGTCAGTAAGCTAACATAGAAGTAAAAGAAAACTGACTGGCACATCCAAACCAGTGTGAATTAGGTGCAAACCAGGAGCAGCTACCTCCATAGACAATATACAAAAAAAGGTTGCACTCTATCGTGCCAAAGCAAGTCCATGTGAAATATGAAACATGAATAGCAATATGGCTCCTGGTTTGCACCTAATTCACACTGGTTTGGATGTGCCAGTCAGTTTTCTTTTACTTCTATGTTTTGCATCGCTTTATTCTGCGAGCTATAATTTTTTAAATTTTTCGCTGATGATGCTGTTTGGTGGCTCGTTTTTCCGGGACAAGATGACGTTTACAGCGGTACCATGTTTATTTATATCCGTCTTTTTGATCGCATGTTATTCCACTTTTTGTTCGGCGGTATGATGATAAAGTATTATTTTTTTTTAAGGGGTTCACTAAAGGGGTTAACTAGTGGGACAGTTTTATAGGGTGGGTCGTTACAGACGCGGTCCGGTCCGTGACTGCTCCTGGCACTTAGTGCCGGGTGTCAGCTGTGAGAATCAGCAGACACCCGGCCACGATCAGCAACGCTCCCCCCGTGAGTGCGGCTGATCGCGTATGACGTACTATTCCGTCCTTGGGAATTAAGTCCCAGGTCACATAGAGGAAATAGTACGTCAGATGGAAGAAAGGGGTTAAACACAGCTGGACTCCAATGAAGGAGTAGAACCATCTCAAGGAGGATCACAAGGAAATGACGTAAACATGTGACGCGCACCACATGTGTGGGTACCAGGGCTATGGGGTACTCGGAGCCGAGCCCATGGAAGTCTATGGGAGTTGTCACTGGCAGCGGGACTCGGTCCGTGGCCCTGGCGGTCATGCAATGGGGGATATTTACAGGGGAATTGTAGATTAGATAGTTCGTGACGCCACCTGTGGTATCTGATCAATTGTACCAGCGCTGCTATATGGATCTTCACAGGGGATGTTATGGGGCAGCTAGGTGGTAGGTCTCCCACAGGTGAGACCGGTCCCTTGAAGTCTATGGTGGTGCAGGGTGTAGGTAATAAAGCAGTCTCACTCAAGGCAATCTCTTTCCATACCTTTACTTGCAGATGAGTCGCACTTAGTACCGGGGCAATGGGGTACTCGGAGCCGAGCCCATGGAAATCTATGGGAGTTGTCACTGGTAGCGGTGGCTCGGTCCGTGGCCCTGGGCGCTCATCCAATGAGGAATATTTACAGGGGATATTTAGGATAGGTAGTTTGTGACGCCACCTGTGGTATCTGGTTAATTGAACCAGCGCTGCTATAAGGACTTTCACAGGGGATGTTATGGGGGCAGCTGGGTGGTAGTCTCCCACAGGTGAGACGGGTCCCTGGAAGTCTATGGTGATGATGATGCAGGGTATAAATAATAATTCAGTCACACACGAAATAGCTTCTTTTCATACCTTTTACTGGTAGATGGTTCAAGCAGATCCCGGGGAGCTGGTCGGGGTGGAGAATGTGTGTAGCCCTGGTGTGAAGGCACACGCAGTACCCTGGAGGATGTGTGGAGAGGTAACAGTTTAATGCTCAATAAACATTCACTCCATCACACACTTAGACACACCCATAGGTTATAAGAGCTAGTGAGATCTAGCGAGTTGAGTTCAGTCAGCGGCAGAGCTCAGTGAGTTCTGTTTCCTGTCTTCGGACAGAGGAGATCATTCAGTGTGCAGTCTGTGCAGGAAGAAAGAGGAGTTAGCTGCAGGACCTTCAGTCTCCTGTCCCAAGGACAGTGGAGTTCAGTGACGTGCTCCTGAACTAGAAGATTACTGAGCACCTGTTAGCAAGCTCTGGGAAGAAGAAAGAAGGGACTAGCCTGATTACCCTAGGAAGTGTGGAGTGCTTATGCTACAAGTGCGGACAGGGCGAAGGGCGCAGTGGAAGGAATTCAGTAGTGCCTTAAGGATTGGATTATCCTGCACATTGTCACCGGTCACTGGCGACCGAAGTGTCACTATAGCTTTAGGCATAGTGATAGAAAAACCAGAGTCTTACTGGACCTTAGGTCGCAGCAAGCAGCCCTTGGAGTGTCAGTACGTAACAGGGGTCAGGTGGAATAGGAACTTTGAGCCTGATCAGCAAAAGCAAGAACCTAGTTCCATCAAAGGAAGGCTCCGACCACAAAACTGACCGGGCAGTACAGCTTGGAGAAGCTGGAGAAATTGGAGTGAACTAGGCTTTATGCTGGTTAGACTCATCATCTTTGAAAGTAAAGGAGGCCCCCAACCTGTTCAGCTGTTATCTCAAAGCACATCCTCCACCCGACCAGCCTCCCTGGGACCTGCCTTATCATCTGACAAGTAAAAGGTATGGAAAGACGCTGGATGGTGTGAGACTGAGTTATTTGATTGCATCCCTGCACAACCCCACCATAACTATCGACCTGAGGGAAGAGTCCCACCTGTAGGGGACCCGACATCTAGCTGCCTCACCATCCCCTCAGAGATCTACAGCAGCGCTGGTCTTAGTGATCAGAGAACTACAGGTGGCGTCACGAACTGTATATATACCTATCCCCTGTAAATATACCCCCCAATATACGCCTGACCGCCAGGGCCACAGACCGAGCCACCGCTACCTGTGACAACCCCATAGACTTCCATGGGCTCGGCTCTGAGTACCCCATTGCTCTGGTAAACCACAATTGTGGTGCGGGTCAAGACAAACTTGGCGTCACGAACAGGATGTGAAACTCGCAAAATTGCGAGCCCTGTGTGCCTGTGGAGGTGTTTTTGTGAAAAAGGACTGTTTGCTATTTTTGGCGCTAAAATCCGCCATTTTGCCGCCAAGTTCGCGCCCTGAGGCGCTGGAGAAGAAGGTGGGCGTGGATTCGTGGGCGTGTGCCCCCTGTGGCGCGAAGAGAATGTCTGCCCTCTCAAAGTGCTATTACAATATGCGATCCTGCCCTACAGCAAAGGAGGTCCGCCTCCTCTTCACCTTCCCTGCGAAGAGGAGGAGACGCAAACCCCGCCTCCACGGAAGAGACCGGACGGCTCTGGTAGAAGAAGAGAGACTGTTCTGGAACATCATGGAGGCAGGACGTGTGCAGCCGAGCAGGGAAGCGGTGGAAGGCAGGCCCCGTTCCCCAGCCAAGCTGCCACTAGAACCAGAACCATCTGTGGTCCTGCACCTGCAGCAAGCCTTGCTGGAGATTGGAGAGGAAAATGCCAGGTTAAAGAAGATGATTTCGCAACAACCTGGCATGGAGGAGATCGAGAGACGCCGGCGTACCCTGATACAGCGGCGGCTGTGGGACGCGGTGTTCTCTCCCCTCGACGACCCCCCACGATTTGAACTACCAAGACTTCTGCTGCCCAAGGCTAAGGAGCAACCGGAGGCTACCCCCAAAAGGACCGACCCTGAACCTACCGATGGAGCGGTGGAAGCGAAGGAGGTTGAGGAGGTACCGCCAGTTCCGGAATGCCCGCCCGGCCAGGAGGCCGCAGCAGATGATCGATCCCCGGTAGGGACACCGGAGGGGTCCTGTCTATCATTACCAGACGTCGACTGGGATGAGATGGCGCGCCTGGATGACGTCGCCTACACCGCCCAGTGGGAACGTGAGTGGCAGCGTCGCGAAGAGGAACAGCGACGCCGGCAAGAGGAAGAGCGGGAAGTGCAGCAAACCGACAGCGGCAGCATGCAGAGCTCATCGCGGACAAGGAGACCGTTCACCGCGATAAAGGTACCCGGAGGGAACCACGACGTCAGGGGTGCGTCACCGAATTCCAGTTCCGCAAGGGCTGGGGTTTTATCCGGGAACCGGGACTTTACCTAGGGGTATTTGTGAGCCGACGCGATGTAGAGTCCCACCTACCACAAGGCCATCCGGGAAGGGACCTGGTTAATGGGGACATAGTCACCTATACACGGCACTGGGTATGAAGGGATGGTATGCCCTTAATGTCACAATCGTCCGTGACCCCGTCCCCGACGCAGGTAACGTCACCATTGCCAGCGCATCACAGTCCCGAGCTTCCGCTGCACCAGGCCGTGCCCCGGCATCGCCCCCTGAATGTCCCTCGCAGTTCGAAGCACCGCCTGCATACTCTTCACTGCCCTGTCCTCCTACTACATCGCAACCTGCGACCCAATCTACATCGCAAACTGCGGTTACAGCTGAATCGCTACCTGCAACGCAAACTGCGACGCAATCGGCGTCTCACAAGGATGACATACCCGTTGCGCCCCTAGTGGTTCGCACGAGAACTGTAGCGACCCAAACCCTGATAGCAGGTCACGACTTGTTGGTCATGGGATCTAAGGATCATCGTATTGTTCCAGCCCCCGGGATGGAAAGTATAATGGAAGCCTGCAAGAAAATGTGAAGAACGGTAGGACCCAGACAGGGTTTACCGCAACAAAGAAAATGTAGAAAGTTTTGATAAAAGAAATAATTGCTGTTTTGCACTTTATTGCTATATATAGGGTTTACGTAGTTTTATATATAACGAGTAGAATACCCGGCTGGGTACAAAGATGAAAATTTTGAAAAGTTAAAGAATTTTGAGAAATAAAGAATAAGAGTTTTACATATAGAATACTCTGGTTGAGTAAATATCGTTGGATATATTATGTAAATATTGAAGTGAAAAGTATATTTATGTGTCCTTTTATTATGTCATGGACTTTGAGGTTGAGGACTGTGCCAGCCCAGAACTTATCTCTGTAAATAGTTGCACTAAGGTGCATTATATTGGTTTTACATGAAACCACCTCAACTACCTCTGAATATAAAACCCGTGTGGTGTGGCACTGAGCGAGGTCTGCATTCAGATGTCCTGCAGCCCACCCAGGACCCACGTTGAAGGTTTGGTGCGGGTCCTTCACAAGAATATTGTCATCTATTTATATGAAAATGTCTATTTAGTATTTTGTATTTTTCTATGCCTATTGTTATAATGCAACGTTCAAGAAATCCGTACCTCCCGGATGGGAAGAGTTAATGTTTATTGTTAATGAAAAACAAAATGCCTTCTTGTATTTCACAGCCCGGGAGTGCTGTATTTTACCATGGGGGAATGTGTAGCCCTGGTGTGAAGGCACACGCAGTACCCTGGAGGATGTGTGGAGAGGTAACAGTTTAATGCTCAATAAACATTCACTCCATCACACACTTAGACACACCCATAGGTTATAAGAGCTAGTGAGATCTAGCGAGTTGAGTTCAGTCAGCGGCAGAGCTCAGTGAGTTCTGTTTCCTGTCTTCGGACAGAGGAGATCATTCAGTGTGCAGTCTGTGCAGGAAGAAAGAGGAGTTAGCAGCAGGACCTTCAGTCTCCTGTCCCAAGGACAGTGGAGTTCAGTGACGTGCTCCTGAACTAGAAGATTACTGAGCACCTGTTAGCAAGCTCTGGGAAGAAGAAAGAAGGGACTAGCCTGCATTACCCTAGGAAGTGTGGAGTGCTTATGCTACAAGCGCGGACAGGGCGAAGGGCGCAGTGGAAGGAATTCAGTAGTGCCTTAAGGATTGGATTATCCTGCACATTGTCACCGGTCACTGGCGACCGAAGTGTCACTATAGCTTTAGGCATAGTGATAGAAAAACCAGAGTCTTACTGGACCTTAGGTCGCAGCAAGCAGCCCTTGGAGTGTCAGTACGTAACAGGGGTCAGGTGGAATAGGAACTTTGAGCCTGATCAGCAAAAGCAAGAACCTAGTTCCATCAAAGGAAGGCTCCGACCACAAAACTGACCGGGCAGTACAGCTTGGAGAAGCTGGAGAAATTGGAGTGAACTAGGCTTTATGCTGGTTAGACTCATCATCTTTGAAAGTAAAGGAGGCCCCCAACCTGTTCAGCTGTTATCTCAAAGCACATCCTCCACCCGACCAGCCTCCCTGGGACCTGCCTTATCATCTGACAAGTAAAAGGTATGGAAAGACGCTGGATGGTGTGAGACTGAGTTATTTGATTGCATCCCTGCACAACCCCACCATAACTATCGACCTGAGGGAAGAGTCCCACCTGTAGGGGACCCGACATCTAGCTGCCTCACCATCCCCTCAGAGATCTACAGCAGCGCTGGTCTTAGTGATCAGAGAACTACAGGTGGCGTCACGAACTGTATATATACCTATCCCCTGTAAATATACCCCCCAATATACGCCTGACCGCCAGGGCCACAGACCGAGCCACCGCTACCTGTGACAACCCCATAGACTTCCATGGGCTCGGCTCTGAGTACCCCATTGCTCTGGTAAACCACAATTGTGGTGCGGGTCAAGACAAATGCACATTCCGGTAACCGCTGAGCAGGTTAGAGGCCTCCTTTACTTCCAGATATATGTGAGTCCAACTTGCGTGAAGCGAAGTTAACTCTGAAACTCCAGCTTTCTCTATAGCTGTACTGCCCGGCCAACGTTGTGGTGGAAACTTCTAAGTGGTGAAAACTAAGTCTATATTTGCTGATCAGGCTAGACCCGTTATCCCTGTCTCCGGTTACGTATTGACACTTAGGGCTGCTCTCTGTGACCTGTAGTCCAGATGCCTCCGGTTTTCTTGTTACTATGCTTGAAACAGTAGCAACGCTTCGGACCCCGGTGTCCGGCAATTTAGTGCAGGCAATCCAATACCTGTAGAACTTCTCTATCTTCTCCACTGCGCCCTTCGCCCTGCTTCTGCTCTTTGCATAAGCACTTGTAGCTTTCGATGGAAATAGTCAGCTTTCTTCCAAGCTCGCTGAGCAGCTCTCAGTTTCCTCCTTGTTTCAGCTTCTACTGAGGTACTGATTAAGGGTAGCTCTGACTAGGCTAGGATAATGCACTTCACCTGTACTAGCCTCCACTTCTTTGTCAGGTGAGCTACGCTATCTCTGCAAGGATTCAGTCCTCTCTCCTCTCCAAGTCCAGACTGAACTGGCACTGAACTGCACTGTCCGAAGACAGGAAACTATCTGATCTGCACTGTCCTGAGACAGGAAGCTTGACTGAGCTCTGCTACGTGTCACCACCTCCTATACCCCTAGTGGGTGTGTCTGAAATTGTAAGTGAAGTGCATGAATAGCAAGCTTTTGTGGTTACCTTCCTGTGCATTCTCCTGGATTTTATGTGTGTGCCTGCGTAGCTGGGCTACACACAGATATTTCAGGCAGGTCCCGGGGAGCTGGTCGGGGTGGAGAATGCACATTCGGGATAACCGCTGAGCAGGTTAGAGGCCTCCTTTACTTCATATGTATGTGAGTCCAAACTTGCATGAAGCGAAGTTAACTCTGCAATCTCCAGCTTGTTTCAATAGCTGCAATGCCCGGCCGACATTGTGGTGGAGCCTTCTATGTCTCTGATTTCCAGATGTTGGTGAGAACTAAGGCGTTGGGGCTGATCAGGCCTTGCCCGTCCTGTCCTCCCTGACTCCGTTTACGTATCAGCACTTAGGGCTACCTTCTGCGACTTGTAGTCCAGAAAGCCTCCGGTTATCTTGTTACTAGGCGTGAAGCGCTAGCAACGCCTCGGACCCCGGTGTCCGGTGAATTAGTGCAGGTAATCCGGTACCTGAAGCACTTATCTCTGTCCTTCTCCACTGCGCCCTTCGCCCTGCTCTCGCTCTTAACATAAGCACTTGTAGCTTTGATGGAAATGTCAGCTTTCTCCAGAGCTCACTGAACAGCTCTCAGTATCCTCCAAGTCCAGACTGGACTGACACTGAACTACACTGTACTAAGACAGGAAGCTGACTGACTGAACTCCTCTCCCTCCTTAACAGAACTGAACACTGGGAATGACTCACTCCTGAGTCTCCCAAGGCTTGAATAATCACTGACTGACTGACTGCTACGTGTCACTCCCTTTTATACCCCTGATGGGTGTGTCTGAAAGTGTGAGTGACGTGAATGGATATCAAGCTTTTGCGGTTACCTTCCTGTGCATTTTCCTGGATTATGTGTGCCTGACATAGCTGGGCCACACACATGAGTGTCTGAGCAAAGGGTCTCAATAAGTATGACCATGTGATATTTCAGTTTTTCTTTTTCAATAAATTTGCAAAAATTTCTATATTTCTGTTTTTTATCGGTCAAGATGGGGGCAGAGTGTACATTAATGAGAAAAAATGAACTTTTTTGCATTTACCAAATGGCTGCAATGAAACAAAGAGTGAAAAATTTAAAAGATTCTGAATACTTTCCAAACCCACTGTATGTATAACAAATTATGAGTAATTGCAATAATTTTCTGGGAGAAATACTTCATTTTCTGGAACAATTTCAAGGGTCCCAACATTTTCAGCTATGACTGTAACTGCTATAATACTGCCTCCTGTGTACAAGAATATATAAACTACATATAATACTGCCTCCTAGCTGGAGAGGTTGTGTGTTTGTAGCTCTCCTGATGTCTGGAGCAAGCCCAGGGAGGGGCCACCCTGGGCGGGGAAGCTCCCCAGGCAAGGCCCAGGCTTCCCGGCCTACACTGGGACAAGCCTCCCAGGCCTCTCCTAATGGGAATGTTAATCCCAGAGCCACTGTCAGAGCAGTAACATAGTTATTAAGGTTGAAGGAAGACTTTAAGTCCATCTAGTTCACCCATATCCTATCCTAACCTGCCCTAACATGTTGATCCAGAGGAAGGCAAAAAAAACCCAAGTGGCAAACAGTAAGCTTCACATTGGGGAAAAAAATTCCTTCCCGACTCCACATACGGCAATCAGACTAGCTCCCTGGATCAACGCTGTATCTAGGAAACTAGTGAATATAGCCTGTAATATTATACTTTTCAAGAAAGGCATCCAGTCCCTTCTTAAATTTTAGTAAGGAATCACTCATTACAACATTAGACGGCAGAGAGTTCCATAGTCTCACTGCTCTTACAGTAAAGAATCTGCATCTGTGATTATGGCTAAACCTTCTTTCCTCCAGACGTAGAGGATGCCCCCTCGTCCCCGTCACAGGTCTAAGAGTAAAAAGATCATTAGAAAGGTCTTTGTACTGTCCCCTCATATATTTATACATTGTAATAAGATCACCCCTAAGCCTTGTTTTTCCAAACTAAATAACCCCGAGTGTAATAACCTGTTCTGGTATTGCAGACCCCCCAGTTCTCTAATAACCTTGGTCGCTCTTCTCTGCACCCGCTCCAGTTCAGCTATGTCTTTCTTATACACCGGAGACCAGAACTGCACACAGTATTCTAAGTGTGGTCGCACCAGTGACTTGTATAGAGGTAAAATTATGTTCTCCTCATGAGCATCTATGCCTCTTTTAATGCATCCCATTATTTTATTTGCCTTGGCAGCAGCTGCCTGACATTGGCCACTAAATGTGAGTTTGTCTCCACCCATACACCCAGGTCTTTTTCAGTGACAGTTTTGCCCAGTGTTTTACAATTAAGCACATAATTATACATCTTATTTGTTCTACCCAAGTGCATGACCTTACATTTATCCCCTTTTAAAGCTCATTTGCCATTTATCAGCCCAAGCTTCTAGTTTACATAAATCCTCCTGTAATATAAAATTATCCTCCTCTGTATTTATTACCCTGCAGAGTTTAGTGTCATCTGCAAATATTGAAATACTACTCTGTATGCCCCCTACAAGGTCATTAATAAATATGTTAAAGAGAAGTGACGCGCACCACACTGAGGTGGTACCAGGGCTATGGGGTACTCGGAGCCGAGCCCATAGAAGTCTATGGGAGTTGTCACTGGCAGCGGGGCTCGGTCCGTGGCCCTGGGCGATCTTGTAATGGGGGATATTTACAGGGGATTATAAGGATAGGTAGTTCGTGACGCCACCTGTGGTATCTGATCAATTGGACCAGCGCTGCTATAAGGACCTTCACAGGGGATGTTATGGGGCAGCTGGGTGGTAAGTCTCCCACAGGTGAGACGGGTCCCTGGAAGTCTATGGTGATGATGCAGGGTGTAATTAAGAATTCAGTCACACACAATGCAGCTTCTTTTCATACCTTTACTGGTAGATGGTTCAAGCAGATCCCGGGGAGCTGGTCGGGGTGGAGAATGCCACATTTGGGTAACCGCTGAGCAGGTTAGAGGCCTCCTTAACTTCAATATGTATCTGAGTCCAAACTTGCGTGAAGCGAAGTTAACTCTGCAATCTCCAGCTTTCTCAATAGCTGTAATGCCCGGCCGACATTGTGGTAGACCCTTTTCAGTGGTAGAACTAAGTCTATTTCTGCAGCGTCCCGCTAGACTCCTGTTCTCCTGACTCCAGTTACGTATCGACACATTGAGCTGCCTTCTGCGACCTGTAGTCCAGTAAGCCTCCGGTTTTCTTATCACTAAGCATGAAGCTCTAGCAATGCCTCGGACTCCGGTGTCCGGTAAATTGGTGCAGGTAATCTGGTACCTGAAGCACTTCTCTGTCCTTCTCCTCTGCGCCCTTCGCCCTGCTTTCGCTCTTAGCATAAGCACTGGTAGCTTTTGATGGAAATGTCAGCTTTCTCCAGAGCTCGCTGATCAGCTCTCAGTATCCTCCAAGTCCAGACTGGACTGAGACTGAACTGCACTGTCCTGAGACAGGAAACAGAATCCCTGAACTCCTCTGTCCGAAGACAGGAAACAGACTGAACCCTGATTGCTAAGTGTCACTTCCTCTTATACCCCTAATGGGTGTGTCTGAAAGTGTGAGTGAAGTGCATAGATATCAAGCGTTGCGGTTACCTTCCTGTGCATTCTCCTGGATTTTATGTGTGCCTTACATAGCTGGGCCACACAGAAGCGGCCCCAATACTGACCCCTGTGGTACGCACTGCTAACCGTGACCCAGTCTGAGTGTGCTCCATAAATAACCACCCTTTGTTTTCTATCCATGAGCCAGTTCTTAACCCACTTACATTTATTTTCCCCTATCCCCATTGTTCTCATTTTATGTATCAACCTTTGTGTGGCACTGTATCAAAAGCTTTTGAGAAGTCCATGAACACCACGTCCACTGCATTCCCTTGGTCCAGTCCTGAACTTACCCCTTCATAAAAGCTTATCAGATTAGTCTGACAAGAACGGTCCCTCGTAAACCCATGCTGATACTGTGTCATGAGGTTATTCAGCTTCAGATTCAGTGAATGCAGCGAGCCAAAGCTGCAGCAGTTCTGTGAAGGAAGGAAAAGCCGTCAGTAAAGTTTTGGGAGGAAAACCTTCTCCAAGTCCAGCAAAGAAGCAAGAAGGAGAAGTGTCGGTCAGTGATGGGTTACAGCACAATGTGAAGTCAGGTAACTCCCCAGTCAGCAAGCAGCTCCTGCCGGGTGCACAGGTGAGATCAGCCCCAGCTGTGCAGATCACCTCTCCTGCTCCCAGGCAGAGACGGACGTCTTTGGAAAGACAAACCATCCAGGAGAACTTACAGCAGCATGGCAGTATGGCGCGGTCAGGACGCACACGGTCGCAGTCAGGTGGCAGCAGTAAAAGTGCTGTGGAGCCTGGAGCCATGAAACCAGCGGTGGTGAAAATTAAGGAGACGTCTGGGTTCAAGCAGCCGGGGACATCGCTGAATGCAGGATCCCAGGAGGAGACGCCACGTGCACCTGAGCTTCAGCTCGCAGAGGAGATCCCAGGACTGGTCAAGAAGTTCGGTGAGTTACAGCAGCAGAAAGACCACTACAGATGCAGATAGACACTTGCTATAAGCTAAAGGCTATTAATCCCGGGAGCCATGATTTTTATGATGAGACTCTGAACACACTGGGTGTATTGCTGGCAAAAGTGGTGAGGGACATGGACTGCGTCCTAGAGAGGATGGGGCCCCAGGCGGAGACTTATAGGAACCAGGAACTGTTTAATTCACAGAAGCAGAACTCTGCAGGTTCCAGGTCAGACATTGTCCCAGGTGGACCCCAGAAGCAGGTGCGGCCAGTGCTGCAGCCTGCAAGTTTCTGCTTCCAAAAGGGGCAAATGCCGCACCAGCAGCAGCCTGTAGTACAGACCCCAGCAGACGTACCACAAGTCTCAGAATGCCCAGCAAAACTGCCTGCAGCAGATCCAAAGCAGAAGCATGTAGTGCAGATTCCAGCAGAGGTACAACAAGTCACAGAATGCCCAGCACAACAGCCTGCAGCAGATTCCAAGCAGCAGCATGAAGGGCACATTCCAGTAGAGGTACAACAAGTCGCAGAATGCCCAGCACAGCCGCCTGCAGCAGATTCCAAGCAGCAGCATGGACATTTTTCAGCAGAGGGACTACAAGTCTCAGAATGCCATGCACCACAGTTGGGCAGTGGACATGTGCCGGTAGTTCCTGATGGTGCCCAGCAGGGCTCTGATGCTGGGGATAACCGCGCTGTATCTGAGGGGTCGGGGGTTTGGGGGAGCACAGTATCTTTGGTGGACGCTGCACAGTCTGATAGAGACATTGATGTTGATGATAACAATGTGCATGACAATGTCTGTGATTTCCCCCTTTAATTCGAGCACACAAGGTGTAGAAGCCCCCCTGCTGCAGACCCTCACCCCGTCAGTCAGCCTAGTGTGACCCCGCAGGTTCCCCCCAGTAATGCCTGGAGTCGTGGTGCTCCGTCCTTCACCTCTGGTGCCAATTATACCGGCCAGGCGTTTAAACGGAGAAACGTTGTGCGTTTCCGGCACAGAGGTGCCAAGGAGGATCTGCCAGATAGAAGGTTTGTGGTCAGGGAGCTCTTGTGTCGCCAGATGGGGTTTGCGCCAGTCAGCATCTTGGCGGTGATTAATCTTCCAGACAGGCAGGGCTATGACGTCAGCTTTAAGCTCATGAGTGACCTGGACAGGTTCTGGTCTAATTTCCCCAAGTTTAGAGACTCTGAGGGCTGGAGTAAGTTCAGCTTTATTCCTATCTCTAAGCCAGATACCGTTACGGTAAATCTCATCTTCTGGAATGAGTCTGTTCCCCCGCAGGACATTGTGGTGTGGCTCCGGAGGCATTGTGACCTGGTCTCTAACCTCACCAAAAGCAGAGACAATGATGGTATCTGGACAGGAGGGTGGAGGGTTTTGGTGAAACTGCGCCAGTGCGATAATATCACTGCCCACTTACCCAACTCCTTCTTTATTGGGAGGGAGAGGGTGTGTGTTTCTATCCTGGGCAGCCTCGTAAGTGCTTCAAATGTGGCAAGGCGGGTCACCTGGCAAATACGTGTACTGTGGTGAAGTGCAACCTGTGTGGGGAGGTCGGCCATGTGGCTGCAGACTGCCAGAACATCAGGTGCAACCTCTGTGGGAAGATCGGTCACCCTCACAGGGACTGTCCTGACGCCTGGCACAATATCTGTAAGGACTATCCTGATGAGGATTTGGTGGCAGGGGCAGAGATTCTGGAGGAGGCAGCTTTACTGTCAGGGGAAATACTGGCCAGACCAGAGGCCCACCAGGGGTCTACTCAGGTGACACCAGAGCAGCAGGGTTCAGAGGGTGCACAGGGAAGTATGGAGGTTGTCCCTCAGGGGCAGCAGTCACAGGGAAGCATTACTTCAGTACTACCATCTGTGTCTCAGACTAAAAGGAAGAAAAAGGACAAGACCTCCCGTAAACCTGAGAAGGAGTATGACACTGGCCAAGGAGCCAGGAAGAAGGTCCAGAGTTCTGCAGGTGTAATGGACTTATCTAATAGGTTTGGTGTTCTGTCTGAGTCTGACGGTGATTTTGAGGATGACCTTAGAAGAATTGACGCAGAGTTTGATAGGGACGTAGAGGACTGTCCTCCGCCCAAGCGGAAGCCATTGCCTGAGGGCTCTCGGGTAGAGTCTGAAATGGAGACCGGTGGTGACCAGAATAACTCCGACTCAGATCTGTGACGCTGTCAACCACATAATGTCCGAGCCCAGATAGATAAAATCATTAGGAAATGTTAAGTTATGGAAGGATGTGTCACTGGGTTGAAATATGATGGTTTTTTTTTTTTTTTTTTCTCCAACCAGGTGCATGGACTCTTTAAGATAATTTTATATGTATAATCCGGATATGTAATGAATGTATGTACAATCCAAGTGAATTTAGTTTTGTATTACTGGAGAAATGTCAGTATATTTGTATTTGTTTGGTTTTTACAATAAAAATTGCCCCTATGTACAAGAATATAACTACTATAATACTGCTCCTATGTACAAGAATATAACTACTATAATACTGCTCCTATGTACAAGAATATAACTACTATAATACTGCTTCTATGTACAAGAATATTACTACTATAATACTGCCCTATGTACAAGAATATAACTACTATAATACTGCCCTATGTACAAGAATATAGCTACTATAATACTGCTCCTATGTACAAGAATATAACTACTATATTACTGCTCCTATATACAAAAATATAACTACTATAATACTGCCCCTATATACAAGAATATAACTACTATAATACTGCCCCTATGTACAAGAATAACTACTATAATACTGCCCTATGTACAAGAATATAACTACTATAATACTGCTCCTATTACAAGAAATAAACTACTATAATACTGCTCTATATACAAGAATATAACTACTATAATACTGCCTCTATGTACAAGAATATAACTACTATAATACTGCCCTATGTACAAGAATATAACTACTATAATACTGCCCTATGTACAAGAATATAACTACTATAATACTGCTCTATGTACAAGAATATAACTACTATAATACTGCTCCTATGACAAGAATATAACTACTATAATACTGCCCCTATGTACAAGAATATAACTACTATAATACTGCCCCCTATGTACAAGAATATAACTACTATAATACTGCCCCTATGTACAAGAATATAACTACTATAATACTGCCCCCTATGTACAAGAATATAACTACTATAATACTGCTCCCTATGTACAAGAATATAACTACTATAATACTGCCCTATGTACAAGAATATAACTACTATAATACTGCCCCTATGTACAAGAATATAACTACTATAATACTGCCCTATGTACAAGAATATAACTACTATAATACTGCTCCTATGTACAAGAATATAACTACTATAATACTGCTCCTATGTACAAGAATAAACTACTATAATACTGCTCCCATGTACAAGAATATAACTACTATAATACTGCTCCTATGTACAAGAATATAACTACTATAATACTGCCCCTATGTACAAGAATATAACTACTATAATACTGCCATATGTACAGCAATATAACTACTATAATACTGCCCCCTATGTACAAGAATATAACTACTATAATACTGCCCTATGTACAAGAATATAACTATTATAATACTGCCCCTATGTACAAGAATATAACTACTATAATACTGCCCCTATGTACAATAATATAAGTACTATAATACTGCCCATATGTACAGAAATATAACTACTATAATACTGCCCCTATGTACAAGAATATAACTGCTATAATACTGCTCCTATGTACAAGAATATAACTACTATAATACTGCCCCTACGTACAAGAATATAACTACTGTAATACTGCCCCCTGTGTACAAGAATATAACTACTATAATACTGCACCCTATGTACAAGAATATACTACTATAATACTGCCCCTACGTACAAGAATATAACTACTATAATACTGCTCCTATGTACAAGAATATAACTACTATAATACTGCCCCTATGTACAAGAATATAACTACTATAATACTGCCCCCTATGTACAAGAATATAAACTACTATAATACTGTCCCCTATGTACAAGAATATAACTACTATAATACTGCCCCCTATGTACAAGAATATAACTACTATAATACTGACACTATGTACAAGAATATAACTACTATAATACTGCTCCTAGCTGAGAGGTTGTGTGTTTGTAGCTCTCCTGATGTCTGGAGCAAGCCCAGGGAGGGGCCACCCTGGGCGGGGAAGCTCCCCAGGCAAGGCCCAGGCTTCCCGGCCTACACTGGGACCAGCCTCCCAGGCCTCTCCTAATGGGAATGTTAATCCCAGAGCCACTGTCAGAGCAGTGAATGCAGCGAGCCAAAGCTGCAGCAGTTCTGTGAAGGAGGAAAAAGCCGTCAGTAAAGTTTTGGAAGGAAAACCTTCTCCAAGTCCAGCAAAGAAGCAAGAAGAAAAAGTGTCGGTCAGTGATGGGTTACAGCACAATGTGAAGTCAGGTAACTCCCCAGTCAGCAAGCAGCTCCTGCCAGGTGCACAGGTGAGATCAGCCCCAGCTGTGCAGATCACCTCTCCTGCTCCCAGGCAGAGACGGACGTCTTTGGAAAGACAAACTATCCAAGAGAACTTACAGCAGCATGGCAGTATGGTGCGGTCAGGGCGCACACGGTCGCAGTCAGGTGGCAGCAGTAAAGTGCTGTGGAGCCTGGAGCCATGAAACCAGCGGTGGTGAAAATTAAGGAGACGTCTGGGTTCAAGCAGCCGGGGACATCGCTGATGCAGGATCCCAGGAGGAGACGCCACGTGCACCTGAGCTTCAGCTTGCAGAGGAGATCCCAGGACTGGTCAAGAAGTTCGGTGAGTTACAGCAGCAGAGACTCACTACAGATGCAGATAGACACTTGCTATAAGCTAAAGGTTATTAATCCCGGGAGTCATGATTTTTATGATGAGACTCTGAACACACTGGGTGTATTGCTGGCAAAAGTGGTGAGGGACATGGACTGCGTCCTAGAGAGGATGGGGCCCTGGCGGAGACTTATAGGAATCAGGAACTGTTTAATTCACAGAAGCAGAACTCTGCAGGTTCCAGGTCAGACATTGTCCCAGGTGGACCCCAGAAGCAGGTGCGGCCAGTGCTGCAGCCTGCAAGTTTCTGCTTCCAAAAGGGGCAAATGCCGCACCAGCAGCAGCTGTAGTACAGACCCAGCAGACGTACCACAGTTTCAGAATGCCAGCACAACAGCCTGCAGCAGATTCCAAGCAGCAGCATGAAGGGCACATTCCAGTAGAGGTACAACAAGTCGCAGAATGCCAGTACAGCCACCTGCAGCAGATTCCAAGCAGCAGCATGGACATTTTTCAGCAGAGGGATACAAGTCTCAGAATGCCAAGCACCACAGTTGGGCAGTGGACATGTGCCGGTAGTTCCTGATGGTGCCAGCAGGGCTCTGATGCTGGGGATAACCGCGCTGTATCTGAGGGGTCGGGGGTTTGGGGGAGCACAGTATCTTTGCTGGACGCTGCGCAGTCTGATAGTGACATTGATGTTGATGATAACAATGTCATGATGATGTCTGTGATTTCCCCCCTTTAATTCCGAGCACACAAGGTGTAGCAGCCCCCCTGCTGCAGACCCTCACCCCGTCAGTCAGCCTAGTGTGACCCCGCAGGTTCCCCCAGTAATGCCTGGAGTCGTGGTGCTCCGTCCTTCACCTCTGGTGCCAATTATACGGCCAGGCGTTTAAACGGAGAAACGTCGTGCGTTTCCGGCACAGAGGTGCAAGGAGGATCTGCCAGATAGAAGGTTTGTGGTCAGGGAGCTCTTGTGTCGCCAGATGGGGTTTGCGCCAGTCAGCATCTTGGCGGTGGATTAATCTTCCAGACAGGCAGGGCTATGACGTCAGCTTTAAGCTCATGAGTGACCTGGACAGGTTCTGGTCTAATTTCCCCAAGTTTAGAGACTCTGAGGGCTGGAGTAAGTTCAGCTTTATTCCTATCTCTAAGCCAGATACCGTTACGGTAAATCTCATCTTCTGGAATGAGTCTGTTCCCCCCGCAGGACATTGTGGTGTGGCTCGGAGGCATTGTGACCTGGTCTCTGACCTCACCAAAAGCAGAGACAATGATGGTATCTGGACGGGAGGGTGGAGGGTTTTGGTGAAACTGCGCCAGTGCGATAATATCACTGCCCACTTACCCAACTCCTTCTTTATTGGGAGGGAGAGGGGTGTGTGTTTCTATCCTGGGCAGCTCGGAAGTGCTTCAAATGTGGCAAGGCGGGTCACCTGGCGGAATACGTGTACTGTGGTGAAGTGCAACCTGTGTGGGGGAGGTCGGCCATGTGGCTGCAGACTGCCAGAACATCAGGTGCAACCTCTGTGGGAAGATCGGTCACCCTCACCAGGGACTGTCCTGACGCCTGGCACAATATCTGTAAGGACTATCCTGATGAGGATTTGGTGGCAGGGCAGAGATTCTGGAGGAGGCAGCTTTACTGTCAGGGGAAATACTGGCCAGACCGGAGGCCCACCAGGGGTCTACTCAGGTGACACCAGAGCAGCAGGGTTCAGAGGGTGCACAGGGGAGTATGGAGGTTGTCCCTCAGGGGCAGCAGTCACAGGGAAGCATTACTTCAGTACTGCCATCTGTGTCTCAGACTAAAAGGAGAAAAAGGACAAGAACTCCCGTAAACCTGAGAAGGAGTATGACACTGGCCAAGGAGCCAGGAAGAAGGTCCAGAGTTCTGCAGGTGTAATGGACTTATCTAATAGGTTTGGTGTTCTGTCTGAGTCTGACGGTGATTTTGAGGATGACCTTAGAAGAATTGACGCAGAGTTTGATAGGGACGTAGAGGACTGTCCTCCGCCCAAGCGGAAGCCATTACCTGAGGGCTCTCGGGTAGAGTCTGAAATGGAGACCGGCGGTGACCAGAATAACTCCGACCCAGATCTGTGACGCTGTCAACTAAAATAATGTCCGACCCCAGATAGATAAAATCATTAGGAAATGTTAAGTTATGGAAGGATGTGTCACTGGGTTGAAATATGATGTTTTTTTTTTTTTTTTTTTTTTTTTTTTTTTTTTTTCCAACCAGGTGTTGGACTCTTTAAGATAATTTTATATGTATAATCCGGATATGTAATGAATGTACAATCCAAGTGAATTTATTTTTGTATTACTGAGGAATGTCAGTATATTTGTATTTGTTTGGTTTTTACAATAAAAATTGCCCCTATGTACAAGAATATAACTACTATAATACTGCTCCTATGTACAAGAATATAACTACTATAATACTGCTCCTATGTACAAGAATAGAACTACTATAATACTGCTCCTATGTACAGGAATATAACTACTATATTACTGCCCCTATGTACAAGAATATAACTACTATAATACTGCCCTATGTACAAGAATATAACTACTATAATACTGCCCCTATGTACAAGAATATAACTACTATAATACTGCTCCTATGTACAAGAATATAACTACTATAATACTGCTCCTATGTACAAGAATAGAACTACTATAATACTGCTCCTATGTACAGGAATATAACTACTATAATACTGCTCCTATGTACAAGAATATAAACTACTATAATACTGCCCCTATGTACAAGAATATAACTACTATAATACTGCCCCTATGTCAAGAATATAAGTACTATAATACTGCCCCTACGTACAAGAATATAACTACTATAATACTGCTCCTATGTACAGGAATATAACTACTATAATACTGCTCCTATGTACAAGAATATAACTACTATAATACTGCCCCTATGTACAAGAATATAACTACTATAATACTGCCCCTATGTACAAGAATATAACTACTATAATACTGCTCCTATGTACAAGAATATAAACTACTATAATACTGCCCTATGTACAAGATATATAACTACTATAATACTGCCCCTATGTACAAGATATATAACTACTATAATACTGCCCCTATGTACAAGAATATAACTACTATAATACTGCCCCTACAAACAAGAATATAACTACTATAAACTGCTCCTATGTACAAGAATATAACTACTATAATACTGCTCCTATGTACAAGAATATAACTACTATAATACTGCTCCTATGTACAGGAATATAACTACTATAATACTGCCCCCTATGTACAAGAATATAACTACTATATACTGCCCCTATGTACAAGAATATAACTACTATAATACTGCTCCTATGTACAGGAATATAACTACTATAATACTGCCCCCTATGTACAAGAATATAACTACTATAATACTGCCCCTATGTACAAGAATAATAACTACTATAATACTGCTCCTATGTACAAGAATATAACTACTATAATACTGCCCATATGTACAGGAATATAACTACTATAATACTGCCCCCTATGTACAAGAATATAATTACTATAATACTGCCCATATGTACAGGAATATAACTATTATAATACTGCTCCTATTACAAGAATATAACTACTTTTAATACTGCCCATATGTACAGGAATATAACTACTATAATACTGCCCCCTATGTACAAGAATATAATACTATAATACTGCCCATATGTACAGGAATATAACTACTATAATACTGCCCCTATGTACAAGAATATAATAATTATAATACTGCCCTATGTACAAGAATATAACTATTATAATACTGCCCCTATGTACAAGAATATAATACTATAAACTGCCCCTATGTTACAATAATATAAGTATTAATACTGCCAATATGTACAGGAATATAACTACTTAATACTGCCCCTATGTACAAGAATATAACTGCTATAATACTGCCTCCTGTGTACAAGATATAAACTACTATATACTGCTCCTAGTACAAGAATATAACTACTATAAACTGCCCCTACGTACAAGAATATAACTACTGTAATACTGCCCCTGTGTACAAGAATATAATACTTAATACTGCACCTATGTACAAGAATTTAACTACTATTAATACTGCCCTACGTACAAGAATTATAACTATATAATACTGCTCCTATGTACAAGATATAATACTATAATACTGTCCTATGTACAAGAATATAACTACTATAATACTGTCCTTGTACAAGATATAACTCTATAATACTGCCCATATGTACAGGAATATAACTACTATATAATACTGCCCCCTATGTACAAGAATATGACTACTATAATACTGCCATATGTACAGGAATATAACTATATAATACTGCCCCTATGTACAAGAATATAAACTAATATAATACTGCCCCTATGTACAAGAATATAAACTATTATAATACTGCCCTATGTACAAGAATATAATACTATAAAACTGCCCCTATGTACAATAATATAAGTACTATAATACTGCCCATATGTACAGGAATATAACTACTTAATACTGCCCCTATGTACAAGAATATAATGCTTTAATACTGCCTCCTGTGTACAAGAATATAACTACTTAATACTGCTCCTATGTACAAGAATATAACTACTAAATACTGCCCCTAGTACAAGAATATAAACTACTGTAATACTGCCCCCTGTGTACAAGAATATAACTACTATAATACTGCACCCTATGTACAAGAATATAACTACTATAATACTGCCCTACGTACAAGAATATAACTACTATTAATTACTGCTCCTTTGTACAAGAATATAACTACTATAATACTGCTCTATGTACAAGAATATAAACTACTATATACTGCTCCTATGTACAAGAATATAACTACTATAATATGCTCCTATGTACAAGAATATAATACTATAATACTGTCCTTGTACAGGAATATAACTACTATAATACTGCTCCTATGTACAAGAATATAACTACTATAATACTATTCCTATGTACAAGAATATAACTACTATATACTGCTCCTATGTACAAGAATATAACTACTATAATACTGCTCCTATGTACAAGAATATAAACTACTGTAATACTGCTCCTATGTACAAGAAATATATCTACTATAATACTGCTCCTATGTACAGGAATTAACTAACTATAATATTGCCCCCTATGTACAAGAATATAACTACTATAATACTGCCCTATGTACAAGAATATAAACTACTATAATACTGCTCTATGTCAAGATATAACTACTATAATACTGCCCCTATGTACAAGAATATAACTACTATAATATGCCCCTATGTACAAGAATATAACTACTATAATACTGCCCCTATGTACAAGAATTATAACTACTAAAATATGCCCCCTATGTACAAGAATATAACTACTATAATACTGCCCCTATGTACAAGAATATAACTATTATAATACTGCCCCTATGTACAAGAATTAACTACTATAATACTGCCCTATGTACAAGAATATAACTACTATATATGCTCCTATGTACAAGAATATACTACTATAATTACTGCCCTATGTACAAGAATATAATTTATAATACTGCCCCTATGTACAAGAATATAACTACTATAATACTGCTCCCTATGTACAAGGAATATAACTACTATAATACTGCCCCTATGTACAAGAATTATAACTACTATAATATGGCCCCTATGTACAAGAATATAACTACTATAATACTGCCCCTATGTACAAGAATATAACTATTATAATACTGCCCCTATGTACAAGAATATAACTACTATAATACGCCCCTATGTACAAGAATATAACTACTATAATATCTGCTCCTATGTACAAGAATATAACTAATATATATGCCCCTATGTACAAGAATATAACTTCTTAATAACGCCCCTATGTACAAGAATATAACTACTATAATACTGCTCCCTATGTACAAGAATATAACTACTATAATACTGCCCCTATGTACAAATATAACTACTATAATACTGCTCTATGTACAAGAATATAACTACTATAATACTGCTCCTATGTACAAGAATAGAACTACTATAATTCTGCTCCTTGTACAGGAATATAACTACTATAATACTGCCCCTATGTACAAGAATATAAACTACTATAATACTGCCCCTATGTACAAGAATATAACTACTATAATACTGCCCCTATGTACAAGAATATAACTACTATAATACTGCTCCTATGTACAAGAATATAACTACTTATACTGTCTATGTACAAGAATAGAACTACTATAATACTGTCCTATGTACGGAATATAACTACTATAATACTGCTCCTATGTACAAGAATATAACTACTATAATACTGCCCCTATGTACAAGAATATAACTACTATAATACTGCCCCTTTGTACAAGAATATAAGTACTATAATACTGCCCTACGTACAAGAATATAACACTATAATACTGCTCCTATGTACAGGAATATAACTACTATAATACTGTTCCTATGTACAAGAATAAACTACTATAAAACTGCCCCCTATGTACAAGAATATAACTACTATAATACTGCTCCTATGTACAAGAATATAACTACTATAATACTGCTCTATGTACAGGAATATAACTACTATAATATGCTCCTATGTACAAGAATATAACTACTATAATCTACTCCTATGTACAAGAATATAACTTACTATAATACTGCTCCTATGTACAAGAATATAACTACTATAATTACTGCTCCTATGTACAAGAATATAAACTACTATAATACTGCTCCTAGTACAGAATATTCTACTATAATACTGCTCCTATGTACAGGAATATAATACTATAATACTGCCCCCTATGTCAAGAATATAACTACTTTAATACTGCCCCTATGTACAAAATATAACTACTATAATACTGCTCCTATGTACAAGAATATAACTACTATAATATGCCCCTTGTACAAGAATATAACTATAATACTGCCCCTATGTACAAGAATATAACTACTATAAATACTGCCCTTGTACAAGAATATAACTACTATAATACTGCTCCTATGTACAAGAATATAACTACTATAATACTGCCCCTATGTCAAGAATATAACTTCTATAATACTGCCCCTATGTACAAGAATATAAATATATAATACTGCCCCCTATGTACAAGAATATAACTGCTATAATACTGCTCCTATGTACAAGAATATAACTACTATAATACTGCTCCTATGTACAAGAAATATAACTTACTATAATATGCCCCTATGTACAAGAATATAACTACTATAATACTGCCCCCTATGTACAAGAATATAACTACTATAATACGTCCCCTATGTACAAGAATATAACTACTATAATACTGCTCCTGTGTACAAGAATAGACTACTTAATACTGCCTCCTAGCTGAGAGGTTGTGTGTTTGTAGCTCTCCTGATGTCTGGAGCAAGCCCAGGGAGGGGCCACCCTGGGCGGGGAAGCTCCCCAGGCAAGGCCCAGGCTTCCGGCCTACACTGGGACAAGCCTCCCAGGCCTCTCCTAATGGGAATGTTAATCCCAGAGCCACTGTCAGAGCAGTGAATACAGCGAGCCAAAGCTGCAGCAGTTCTGTGAAGGAGGAAAAAGCCGTCAGTAAAGTTTTGGGGGAAACCTTCTCCAAGTCCAGCAAAGAAGCAAGAAGGAAAAGTGTCGGTCAGCGATGGGTTACAGCACAATGTGAGGTCAGGTAACTCCTCAGGTCAGCAAGCAGCTCCTGCCAGGTGCACAGTTGAGATCAGCCCCAGCTGTGCAGATCACCTCTCCTGCTCCCAGGCAGAGACGGACGTCTTTGGAAAGACAAACCATCCAGGAGAACTTACAGCAGCATGGCAGTATGGCGCGGTCAGGACGCACACGGTGCAGTCAGGTGGCAGCAGTAAAAGTGCTGTGGAGCCTGGACATGAAACCAGCGGTGGTGAAAATTAAGGAGATGTCTGGGTTCAAGCAGCCGGGGCTCGCTGAATGCAGGATCCCAGGAGGAGACGCCCGTGCACCTGGCTTCAGCTCGCAGAGGAGATCCAGGACTGGTCAAGAAGTTTGGTGAGTTACAGCAGCAGAAAGACTCACTACAGATGCAGATAGCACTTGCTATAGCTAAAGGCTATGAATCCGGGAGTCATGATTTTTATGATGAGCTTGAACACACTGGGTGTATTGCTGGCAAAAGTGGTGAGGACATGGACTGCGTCTAGAGAGGATGGGGCCCTGGCGGAGACTTATAGGAACCAGGAATGTTTAATTCACAGAAGCAGAACTCTGCAGGTTCCAGGTCAGACATTGTCCCAGGTGGACCCCAGAAGCAGGTGCGGCCAGTGCTGCAGCCTGCAAGTTTCTGCTTCCAAAAGGGGCAAATGCCGCCCAGCAGCAGCCTGTAGTACAGACCCAGCAGACGTACCACAAGTTTCAGAATGCCAGCACAACAGCCTGCAGCAGATTCCAAGCGCAGCATGAAGGGCACCATTCCAGTAGAGGTACAACAAGTCGCCAGAATGCCCAGTACAGCCGCCTGCAGCAGATTCCAAGCAGCAGCATGGACATTTTTCAGCACAGGGACTACAAGTCTCAGAATGCCATGCACCACAGTTGGGCAGTGGACATGTGCCGGTAGTTCCTGATGGTGCCCGCAGGGCTCTGATCTGGGGATAACCGCGCTGTATCTGAGGGGTCGGGGGTTTGGGGGAGCACAGTATCTTTGCTGGATGCTGCGCAGTCTGATAGTGACATTGATGTTGATGATAACAATGTTCATGATGATGTCTGTGATTCCCCCTTTAATTCCGAGCACACAAGGTGTAGAAGCCCCCCCTGCTGCAGACCCTCACCCCGTCAGTCGCCTGTGTGACCCCGCAGGTTCCCCCCAGTAATGCCTGGAGTCGTGGCGCTCCGTCCTTCACCTCTGGTGCAATTATACGGCCAGGCGTTTAAACGGAGAAGAAGAAACTTCGTGCGTTTTCCGGCACACAGGTGCCAGGAGGATCTGCCAGATAGAGGTTTGTGGTCAGGGAGCTCTTGTGTGCCAGATGGGGTTTGCGCCAGTCAGCATCTTGGCGGTGATTAATCTTCCAGACAGAGGGGCTTGATGTCAGCTTTAAGCTCATGAGTGACCTGGACAGGTTCTGGTCTAATTTCCCCAAGTTTAGAGACTCTGAGGGCTGGAGTAAGTTCAGCTTTATTCCTATCTCCTAAGCCAGATACGTTACGGTAAATCTCATCTTCTGGGAATGAGTCTGTTCCCCCGCAGGACATTGTGGTGTGGTCCGGAGGCTTGTGACCTGGTCTCTGACCTCACCAAAGCAGAGACAATGATGGTATCTGGAGGGAGGGTTGGAGGGTTTTGGTGAAACTGCGCCAGTGCGATAATATCACTGCCCACTTACCCAACTCCTTCTTTTATTGGGAGGGGAGGGGTGTGTGTTTCTTCCTGGGCAGCCTCGTAAGTGCTTTCAAATGTGGCAAGGCGGGTCACCTGGCGATCGTGTACTGTGGGTGAAGTGCAACCTGTGTGGGGAGGTCGGGCCATGTGGCTGCAGACTGCCAGAACATCAGGTGCAACCTCTGTGGGAAGATCGGTCCCCTCACAGGGACTGTCCTGACGCTGGCACAATATTGTAAGGACTATCCTGATGAGGATTTGGTGGCAGGGGCAGAGATTCTGGAGGAGGGCTTTATGTAGGGGGAATTATGTCCAGACCGGAGGTTCCACCGGGGTCTACTCAGGTGACACCAGAGCAGCAGGGTTCAGGGGTGTACAGGGAAGTATGGAGGTTTGTCCTCAGGGGCAGCAGTCACAAGGGAAGCATTACTTCAGTACTACCATCTGTGTCTCAGACTAAAAGGAAGAAAAAGGACAAGACTCCCGTAAACCTGAGAAGGAGTATGACACTGGCCAAGGAGCCAGAAGAAGGTCCAGAGTTCTGGAGATGTAATGGATTATCTAAATGGGTTTGGTGTTCTGTCTGAGTCTGACGGTGATTTTGAGGATGACCTTAGAAGAATTGACGCAGAGTTTGATAGGGACGTAGAGGACTGTCCTCCGCCCAAGCGGAAGCCATTACCTGAGGGCTCTCGGGTTAGAGTCTGAAATGGAGACGGCGGTGACCAGAATAACTCCGACCCAGATCTGTGACGCTGTCAACTAAATAATGTCCGACCCCAGATAGATAAAATCATTAGGAAATGTTAAGTTATGGAAGGATGTGTCACTGGGTTGAAATATGATGTTTTTTTTTTTTTTTTTTTTTCCAACCAGGTGTATGGACTCTTTAGATAATTTTATATGTATAATCCGGATATGTATGAATGTATGTACAATACAAGTGAATTTATTTTTGTATTACTGGAGGAATGTCAGTATATTTGTATTTGTTTGGTTTTTACAATAAAAATTGCCCCTATGTACAAGAATATAACTACTAATACTGCTCCTATGTACAAGAATATAACTACTATATAACTGCCCCTATGTACAAGAATATAAACTTCTATAATACTGCCCCTATGTACAAGAATATAACTACTATATACTGCTCCTATGTGTGTAGCCCTGGTACACAAAACCAGGAGGATGAGTGGAGAGGTAACAGTTAAGGGTCTTCATAAACATCACGTACACTTCTGGACACACCCAGCGGGGTGTGGAGGGGAGTGATTCATTCAGTCAGATTCCTGTCCTCGGACAGAGCAGACGTGTTCGTCTGAGCCTGTTAGCAGTTCAGAAAGTGGAGGCTAGTACAGGTGGTTAGTTCACCTCAGCCTAGTCAGAGCTGTGCCCCACTGGAAGACAGACTGAAACTAACTATTAAGAGTTGAGCAATCGAAGGGCAAAGTGGAAGAGAACAGAGAAGTGCCATAGGTCAAGGATACCTGCACATTGTTACCGGTCACTGGGGACCGAAGGATCACTATTAGCTTCAAGCATAGTGGTAAGAAAAACCAGAGACTTACCGACCTGAGGTCGCGGCAAGCAGGCCCCGAATATGTCAGTACGTAACTGGGGTCAGGGGAAGTGAGGGACCTTGGTTTCTGCAGGACAAGACAGGAATTCAGCTCTCCCACAGGAAGGCTCCGACCACCAAAACTGACCGGGCAGAAACAGCTTTGGAAAATCTGGAGTTAATAGAGGGAACTACGCTTCAGGTGGTTGCACTCTTCATCATTGGACAGTAAGGAGGGCCCCTAACTTGCTAACGTTTGCCTCAAAGCTCATCCTCCATCAACCCCATCAGCCTCCCTGGGAACTGCCTTACCATCTTGCAAGTAAAAGGTATGGAAAGACGTGACGGTGTGAGACTGAGTTATTAATTGCATGCCTGCACAATCCCTACCTAACTACCGACTGAGGGAAGAGTCCCACCTGTAGGGGACCCGACATCTAGCTGCCTCACCATCCCCTCAGAGATTACAGCAGCGCTGGTACAAATTACCAGAGACTACAGGTGGCGTCACGAAACTGTATTAATCTATCCCCTGTAAATATTCCCCCCAAACATACGCCAGACCGCCAGGGCCACAGACCGAGCCACAGCTACCTGTGACAAAACCATAGACTTCCATGGGCTCGGCTCTGAGTACCCCATTGCCCTGGTAATCCACAATTGTGGTGGCGGGTCGGACAAATTGGCGTCACGAACAGGATACGAAACTTGCAGCATTGCGAGCCCTGTGTGCTGTGGAGTGTTTGGCGGAAAAAAAACTGTTGCTGTTGTTTGGCGCCAAATCCCGCCATATTTGCCGCCAGATTCGCGCCCTAAGGCGCTGGAGAAGAAGGGGGGGCGGACCTGAAAAGAGCGCGCAGAGTCTTGGACACGCCCCTGGCTTTTGAATCATCGGCAGGTCCTGCAACAGGAAGTGAACGCTCTGACATCAGAGCACCTGCGACGAAGGTCCTTTTCCCCACTGCGGTGCCTGGGGAAATTTAGCAGCGTCTGAAACCGGTAGGCTCCATTTACCAAGGGGGCGCTAAGATGTCACAACAACGGATGACAGTTCGGCCCCAGCCGGAGCCCCCAATCTGCCGCCTGGTATTGTAGCCCCAGATGGGGGTGAGGCCCAGCACCAGTCCGGTAGCCCCGATCATGCCACTAACGCTCCCATATATCCCTGGGGCGAAATGGCTTCCCCAATACAGCGGTGGGCCAGGAAAATTAGCAGGCTTCAAGCGGAAGTTATGCAGCATCCTAGAAATGTACTCCATGCCTGAGAGACAAAAAGTGCTGTGTGATAGGGCAGCTAACTGGCGTGCTGAGGGGGAAGTGGAGACCTGGGTTTCCGTTGATCAGGAGTCGGTACCTGCGATCTTCCTAAGCTACATGCCATATTGAAGACCGCACAGAAACAGATCTCAGGAGGGCCCTTCTATCACTGTTCACAACAGCCAGGTGACAGCATCGGGACTACGCTTGCCGACTACAGGGACCCCTGAGAGCCTCAAGCAGATTAAAAAATTTTAAAAATGCTATCGATGAGAATAAAAATGTTGAAAGAACAATTTTATACAGGGATTGAGATCCCAAGAGGAACGCAGAATGTAAACTGGTGGTCCTTAGATCATCCGGTGCTACCTTTGATGCCCTAAAGACATGGCAATAAAAGGGCTGCGGCCCCTGGGCAAACCTGCGGTGGAAACCCAACATCATCGGGTGAAGTCACTTGGAACCGGCAGAAAACCCCTTTTCCCCGTAGTGGCCGAAGCCAAGAGGGCCGGGTGACACCTCCTAGTGAATTGGACTGTCTGCGCTCAGAGGTGCGCCAGCTGACTAAAAATCTGGTGCTGTGATGAGTGCCTGCGCGTGCGGAAAGAGGAGGAAGGGAAGATTTGTTAGCTGACTGCCCAAAAGCGTTCCGTGGATGCACCAGAGAAGAAAGAAAACTCGCCCCCCGGAGGAGGACAACGCCACCCCCAGGAGCGACCTCTGATCAACACCCTTCCCCGTCGAGAGATCATCTGTTTATCGCTGCAACGGAAGGTCATCTGTCTCCACAGTGTCCTTTTAAAAGGGCAGAACTGGGTCCAAAGGGGCCCAAAACCCAGGGGGAATACCGTCAGGCCCCCTAGACTGGAACCGCAGGTATGTGGGGGGCGACCCTACCTGTCTAAATTTTTCTAGATGGTATTGCTGTTCCAGCATTTTTAGACACTGGGTCGCAGGTGACCCTAATACCTGATGCCCCAATACCAAGTATGGTCAATGGACAGTCTTAAACCTCCGAGCCTTTACTTTACCCTGTATGCTTCTAATGGTCTTCCTGTTTGAAGTACTCGGAACAAAATGTGTAGATGTAAAGGTGGGCAGGAGG
Source organism: Oophaga sylvatica (assembly GCA_033576555.1). Lineage (NCBI taxonomy): Eukaryota > Metazoa > Chordata > Amphibia > Anura > Dendrobatidae > Oophaga > Oophaga sylvatica. The sequence continues at coordinate 6,983 of JARQOD010000950.1, read as the reverse complement.
AGTTGAAAGACCAGGGGCTTCTGGTTAGTAAAGACTGTAAATGAGGAGAACGGTTTAAATATAATTTTTGGGTACTAACATTATCGGTAATTGTTTGGGAGAAGTTGTGTTTTGCTCCAACAGCTCGCTGAGATTTCCCGACCAAGGCAGAAAGGAGTATCCAAAGAGAGATCCGGGCCCTGGTGTGTCAGCAGCAGCGAAGCTTACCGACGGCGAAATTGGTAATGTACGGGTCACTGACTCGGATCCTATTGTGATACCCCAATGAGGGGAAATGATCATTTGGTGCAGGGCAGCCATAGGTTGAGAGGACGAATTACCAAACTGTAGTAGAACCCCACCATTCAGAACATAGACCCACACTTATGACTGCTAGGGGGTAGTAGAAGTGGTGAATGGAAGAGTACGGTACGGTTCTCAATTGGGGAGATGATGAGGTAAACTTACCCCGTTATGCAACCATTGCTAAACTACATGCTGTTGATAATAATTCTATTCTCCGGCTGAGTCCTTAGGGCTCCTGTCAAATAGCGGAGGACAATGACCAGCAACTCAGGTGGCGAGTGGTGTCTGCAACTCCATGTTGGGAACGGACACCACTCCCGCCTCACCAGAGCAAGGGGGATTACGGGTGGTGCAAGAGTACGCCCAAGTGTTTAGCAAAAATCCACTTGATTTTTGGGGTAATTAAGGGGTACAACTCATATCCCTACAGGCAGTCATCCTCCCATCAAAGAGCGGTATAGGCCCCCTCCTCCAGTCATTATCAGAAGGCTAAAGAATGTTGAATGATTTTGAAGAAAGCTGGGGGGGATAAGGGTAGTTGTACCCCCTGGGCAGCCCTCTAGTTCTGGTTAAAAAGAAAAGATGGTAGTATGAGAATGTGTGTGGATTACAGGCAGGGTGAACCGCATAACACACAAGGAGCATACCCGTTACCACGTATAGAGGAATCATTAGCTGCTCTGAAAACGGCTAACTACTTTTTACCCTTGATCGGGACTAGTGGTTACTGGCAAGTGGCTGTGGCTGAGGAGGATCGTGGGGGAAAACGGCTTTCACCACCCCAATGGGGCTCTGTGAGTTCGACAGAATGCCGTTTGGGTCAGTAGTGCCCCAGGAACATTTCAGAGAGTGATGGAAAACTGTCTGGGACATCTCAATTTGAAACCGTGCTGCTATACTAGACGACGTTATCGTGTATTCCAAGACATATGAGGACCATCTGAAGCACCTGGCAGAAGTGTTTGAGTCCTGTCCAGGTACGGGATGAGTTGAAACCCTCAAATGCATTCTACTCAAACAGAAGGTACAATTACTTGGGGCACATCGTCAGTTCGGAAGGAAAGTAGCGCCGGACCCAGAGAAAGTCACTGCCATCCAGAAGTGGCCGGAGCCGAAAAACCTTAAGGAAGTGCGACAGTTCCTGGGATAACGGGTTACTACAGGAGATTCGTGAAAGATTACACGAAGAAGGCAGCTCCTTTACAGGACCTCCTAGTGGACAATCCTTAAAGAGCAGAAACCCTCCCTTTAACTGGGGTAAAGAACAGGCTGAAGCATTCCAAAGATGAAAGAGATCCTTACAGGTGATGAGATCTTAACTATCCTGATTACAGCCAACCGTTCCTGTTGTACACCGACGCCAGTAATGAAGGTTTGGGAGCGGTTCTCAGTCAGAAGCAGAATGGCCAAGAAAAAGTCATCGCATATGCAGCAGAAAACTCAGGCAACTGAGAGAAATCCGGAAAATTATAGCAGCTTCAAGCTGGAGTTTCTGGCGCTGGTCTGGGCCATTACTGAAAGATTTAAGCACTATCTGGCCTCCAATCAGTTCACTGCGTTTACAGACAACAACCCGTTAACGCACCTGGAAACCGCCAAGCTGGGCGCCATGGAGCAGCGATGGATGGCTCGGTTGTCCAATTACAGTTTACTATCAAGTACGGGCAGGTCGAAAGAATGCTAATGCTGACGCGTTTGTCCCGAAGGCCGCATGACTCTGACACGGAAGAAGGAATCAGACGACCTGGAAGAAATTGAGCTCCCTGCGTTCCATCGAAATGGGGTAGTCCATGAGCATCGAGTCAACAGAAAGCAGTATGTGGTCTGCAACATTTAAATCCTTTACCCAATCACAGCTGGAAAGAGACTCAGGACAGTGATCCAGTGGTCAGCCGCATAAGGGTTGTTAAAACAGGAAGGTTCCTCTTTGGAAAAGGTGCACCTATGTCAGCCAAGCTCCTGTGGAACGGAAAAAGCAGGTTGTTCTATACGTGAGAAGGTTGTGCAGGAGATACGTCAACCCCAGAACCCACGAGATGGTCTGGCAATAGTGGTCCCCAAGGCAGACGTCCAATGGTTTGGAAGCGTACCACGATCAAGCAGGACACTTTGGCTGGAGAAAGCTGGAGCCTTGTTGAGATGCCGGTTCTACTGGGTAGGGATGCGCAGCTCCATCGAGAGGTGGTGTCGAAACTGTGGCCTGTGATCTCAGAAGAAAGGACTACGGTAGTCAAAAGGCACCCTGCAACCTATCCGGACGACTCGTCCCCTGGAGATTGTGGCCCTGGACCACGTCAAACTGTCGCCAAGTAGATCTGGATACTCATACGCCTGACCATGGTGGACCATTTACTCCGATTTTGGTGGTTGTTCCAGTTAAAGTACCAGACCGCAGTGACGGCAGCGAAAACCTTTCAAGCAAGCTTCTGCAGACCGCATGGGTATCCGGAGCAAGTATTAACCGATCAGGGACCTGCTTTCGAAGCCGATTTTATTCAAGGAATTCTGTCACATGTACGGGTGCAAGAAAATTAGAACAACACCATATCCCCTCAAACCAACGGTCTTTGCGAGAAAAATGAACCATATCGTTCTTGATTTGTTGAGATCCATACCGTTGGAAGACAGGAATCGATGGGCCGGACTTATACCTGATTTGGTTGATTTGTATAACCATTACCTGTAAGCTCAACTAACTGCACTCCAGCTTATCTTATGAGAGCAAGGCCCGGAAGACTACCAATGGATCTAGAACTTGGAGTGGTAGAACCGAAGGCAGCGACGCCGTTGAAAACTGGGACATCAATCGGCAAGAGCAATACAGAAGAGTACAAATCTGTGTAGAGGAAAGTCTCAACAAGGCACGGGAGAGAGAAACAGGAAGATGTTTACAACAGAAATGCTCCTGCCAAGCCTTTGATGCCTGGAGAGGTAGTATTAAAAGAAAAGGAAGATGCACAATTGGATAACCAGTGGGAGCAAGAACCCTACGTCATACAAGATTCTAAATATGACAACAGAAAAGTTTGTGTCGTCAGTAAGGACGGAGGAAGAACAACAACCCTGTGTCCAGAGACCATTTGAAATTGTGTCCAGACCCTTAAGCGTGTGGAAAGAACCCTGTCATCAATCAAGAAGAAAGAAAGGAAGAGGTCATACACACGGATCTGGGAGATTTTCCTGCGGATTGGCCCCGACTGGGAGATGCTGTGATAATTCCAGTGTTGCAGTTTTATCAGCCACAAGAGGAAGTTCTACCTCCAGTTGTGCCCGTGGTGCCAGTCGAGCCCGTTCAGGAGTTACCCATCCAGCAACACCTCAACCTATGGAATCTCAAGAAGGATCATCTGAAGCAGCGCCCATACTATGGGATCCCCTGGTGAAGCTGACTCACACGCCAGCCATCAGTACGCTTGCCAGATCCATAGAAGATTGAGGCAGTTCTATAGTTTGCCGTTACGCGTGCAGACAGATCGCAACTTGATATACCTGAAGCTACACCACGTAGATCGAGCGAACACCAAAGGGAAGTTACCCATTAGATTCAGCAGTGATTATAACGACATTAATGTGAATATTGTAAAAAGTCTATATATATATGTGTTTTTCCCTATTATGTCTTATAATGGACTCAGAGGCTGAGGACTGAGCCAGCCCAAAAACTGTATCCTGTAAATAGTTGCACTAAGGTGCATTTTAATGGTTTCACACGAAGCCTTGACTTACCTCTGAATACAAAAAACCCGTGTGGTGTGGGCCTGAGTGAGGTCTGCATTCGGATGTCCTGCAGCCCACCCAGGACCCACGTGAAGGTTTGGTTGCGGGGTCCTTCACAAGAATACTGTGTATTTATTGAATGTTTTGATGCATTAATACTTTTTGTATTTTTCTATATTCAATGTGTTGTTTGCAACTTTTCAAGACATCCTTACCTCCCGGATGGGACGAATTAATGTTTAATGTTCGTTGTTGATGCATAACCAAAATGTCTCTTTATATTTTACAGCCGGGAGTGCTGTGTTTACCATGGGGGAATGTGTAGCCCTGGTACACAATCCCAGAGGGATGAGTGGAGAGGTAACAGTTAAGGGCTCTTCATAACATCACGTACACTTCTGACACACCCAGCAGGGGTGTGGAGGGGAGTGATTCATTCAGTCAGATTCCTGTCCTCGGACAGAGCAGACGTGTTCAGTCTGAGCCTGTTAGCAGTTCAGAAAGTGGAGGCTAGTACAGGTGGCCTAGTTCACCTCACCCTAGTCAGAGCTGTGCCCACTGGAAGACAGACTGAGATATCTATTAAGAGTTGAGCAAATCGAAGGGGCAAAGTGGAAGAGAACAGAGAAGTGCCATAGGTCAAGGATACCTGCACATTGTTACCGGTCACTGGGGACCGAAGGATCACTATTAGCTTCAAGCATAGTGGTAAGAAAACCAGAGACTTACCGGACCTGAGGTCGCGGCAAGCAGCCCCGAATAGTCAGTACGTAACTGGGGTCAGGGGAAGTGAGGACCTTGAGTTTCTGCAGGACAAGACAGGAATTCAGCTCTCCCCAGGAAGGCTCCGACCACAAAACTGACTGGGCAGAACAGCTTTGGAAAAGCTGGAGTTAATAGAGGGAATTTACGCTTCAGGCTGGTTGCACTCTTCATCATTGGACAGTAAAGGAGGCCCCTAACTTGCTTAACGTTGCCTCAAAGCTCATCCTCCATCAACCCCATCAGCCTCCCTGGGAACTGCCTTACATCTTGCAAGTAAAAGGTTTTGGAAGACGCTGACTGTGTGAGACTGAGTTATTAATTGCATGCCATGCACAATCCTACCTAACTACCGACCTGAGGGAAGAGTCCCACCCGTAGGGGACCGACATTAGCTGCCTCACCATCCCTCCCGAGATCTACAGCAGCGCTGGTACAAATTACCAGAGACTACAGGTGGCGTCACAAACTGTATATAAATCTATCCCCTGTAAATATTCCCCCAACATACGCCAGACCGCCAGGGCCACAGACGAGCCACCGTACCTGTGACAACCCCATAGACTTCCATGGGCTCGGCTCTGAGTACCCATTGCCCTGGTAATCCACAATTGTGGTGGCGGGTCGAGACATATGTACAAGAATATAACTACTATAATACTGCTCCTTGTATAAGAATATAAATACTATATACTGCTCCTATGTACAGTACAGACCAAAAGTTTGGACACACCTCATTCAAAGATTCTTCTGTATTTTTGACTATGAACATTGTAGAATCACATGAAGGCATCAAAACTATGAATTATCACTGTGGAATTATTACATTACACTTTAAAAAAAGTGTGAAACAAACTGAAAATGTGTCTTTTATTCTGGTTCTTCACCCTTTTTCTTTGATTACTGCTTTGCACGCAGAAAAGGTGAACGGATGGTCTCTACATGCCTGGTTCCCACCGTGAAGCATGGAGGAGGTGGTGTGATGGTGTGCGGGTGCTTTGCTGGTGACACTGTTGGGGATTTATTCAAAATTGAAGTGGTGAGCGGTCCAGCTCACCCCAAACCATCTCGATTGGGTTCTGGTCTGGTGACTGTGGAGGCCCGGTCATTCTGGCGTAGCACCCAATACCCCTTTCCCTTTTTGGTCAAATAGCCCTTACACAGTTGGAGGTGTGTTTGGGGTCATTGTCCTGTTGAAAAAAAAAATGATGGTCCAACTAAAATGCAAAACCGGATGGAATAGCATGCTGCTGCAAGATGCTGTGGTAGCCATGCTGGTTCAGTATGCCTTCAATATTGAATAAATCCCCACAGTGTCACCAGCAAAGCCCCCACAATCACACCCCCTCCCATGCTTCAGGTGGGAACCAGGCATGTAGAGGGCCATCCGTTCACCTTTTCTTTTGTGCAAAGCAGTAATCAAAGCAAAAAAGGGGGCTACTGTGAAGAACCTAGAATATAAGACATATTTTCAGTTGTTTCACACTTTTTTGTAAAGTGTAATGTATAATTCCAATGTGTTGATTCATAGTTTTGATGCCTTCAGTGTGAATGTACAATTTTCATAGTCATGAAAATACAGAAAAATTGTTGAATGAGAAGGTGTGTCCAAACTTTAGATCTGTACTGTACAAGATTATAACTATATAATACTGCTCCCTAGGTGCAAGAAAGTAACTACTATAATACTGCCCCCTATGTACAAGAATATAACTGCTATAATACTGCCCTATGTATATGCAAAATAACTATATAATACTGCTCCTATTTACAAGAATATAACTACTATAATACTGCCCCTATGTACAGAATATAACTACTATAATACTGCTCCCATGTACAAGAATATAACTACTATAATACTGCTCCTATGTACAAGAATAGAACTACTATAATACTGCTCCTATGTACAGGAATATAACTACTATAATACTGCCCCTAATGTACAAGAATTTTAACTACTATATTTCTGCCCCTATGTACAGGAATATAACTACTATAATACTGCCCTATGTACAAGAATATAGCTACTATAATACTGCCCCTATGTACAAGAATATAACTACTATTTATGCCCTTGTACAAGAATATAAACTACTATTGCTGCTGGTAATGGAGCTGGTCTGGCTGACAGAAGTCAATCACCCGAAGAGGATGATTGGAGGTCAGGTGTACAGATGGAGAGATTTAAGTGAGCAGCATTCCCTTAGTTGTTGCCG
>JARQOD010000949.1:0-116090 GCA_033576555.1 Oophaga sylvatica | reverse complement strand
CTGCCTCCACCCTGTTCTCTTCTCATCCCTGGGCTCCAACACCGCCAGTTGTTGCTCGGAAGTGCTGTTAGCACAGTCAACACTTGCTCCTGTGTTACTGGGGTTCAGTAATGTCAGTTTGTTCCCCTGCTGTGTGTACGGCAAACAGTCCTGCTGCCTCCACCCTGTTCTCTTCTCATCCCTGGGCTCCAACACCGCCAGTTGTTGCTCGGAAGTGCTGTTAGCACAGTCAACACTTGCTCCTGTGTTACTGGGGTTCAGTAATGTCAGTGTTCCCCTGCTGTGTACGGCAAACAGTCCTGCTGCCTCCACCCTGTTCTCTTCTCATCCCTGGGCTCCAACACCGCTAGTTGTTGCTCGGAAGTGCTGTTAGCACAGTCAACACTTGCTCCTGTGTTACTGGGGTTCAGTAATGTCAGCTGTTCCCCTGCTGTGTGTACGGCAAACAGTCCTGCTGCCTCCACCCTGTTCTCTTCTTATCCCTGGGCTACAACACCGCCAGTTGTTGCTCGGAAGTGCTGTTAGCACAGTCAACACTTGCTCATGTGTTACTGGGGTTCAGTAATGTCAGCTGTTCCCCTGCTGTGTGTACGGCAAACAGTCCTGCTACCTCCACCCTGTTCTCTTCTCATCCTGGGCTCCAACACCGCCAGTTGTTGCTCGGAAGTGCTGTTAGCACAGTCAACACTTGCTCTTGTGTTACTGGGGTTCAGTAATGTCAGCTGTTCCCCTGCTGTGTGTACGGCAAACAGTCCTGCTGCCTCCACCCTGTTCTCTTCTCATCCCTGGGCTCCAACTCCGCCAGTTGTTGCTCGGAAGTGCTGTTAGCACAGTCAACACTTGCTCCTGTGTTACTGGGGTTCAGTAATGTCAGCTGTTCCCCTGCTGTGTGTACGGCAAACAGTCCTGCTGCCTCCACCCTGTTCTCTTCTCATCCCTGGGCTCCAACACCGCCAGTTGTTGCTCGGAAGTGCTGTTAGCACAGTCAACACTTGCTCCTGTGTTACTGGGGTTCAGTAATGTCAGCTGTTCCCCTGCTGTGTGTATGGCAAACAGTCCTGCTGCCTCCACCCTGTTTCTTCTCATCCCTGGGCTACAACACCGCCAGTTGTTGCTCGGAAGTGCTGTTAGCACAGTCAACACTTGCTCCTGTGTTACTGGGGTTCAGTAATGTCAGCTGTTCCCCTGCTGTGTGTACGGCAAACAGTCCTGCTGCCTCCACCCTGTTCTCTTCTCATCCCTGGGCTCCAACACCCAGTTGTTGCTCGGAAGTGCTGTTAGCACAGTCAACACTTGCTCCTGTGTTACTGGGGTTCAGTAATGTCAGCTGTTCCCCTGCTGTGTGTACGGCAAACAGTCCTGCTGCCTCCACCCTGTTCTCTTCTCATCCCTGGGCTCCAACACCGCCAGTTGTTGCTCGGAAGTGCTGTTAGCACAGTCAACACTTGCTCCTGTGTTACTGGGGTTCAGTAATGTCAGCTGTTCCCCTGCTGTGTGTACGGCAAACAGTCCTGCTGCCTCCACCCTGTTCTCTTCTCATCCCTGGGCTCCAACACCGCCAGTTGTTGCTCGGAAGTGCTGTTAGCACAGTCAACACTTGCTCCTGTGTTACTGGGGTTCAGTAATGTCAGCTGTTCCCCTGCTGTGTGTACGGCAAACAGTCCTGCTGCCTCCACCCTGTTCTCTTCTCATCCCTGGGCTCCAACACCGCCAGTTGTTGCTCGGAAGTGCTGTTAGCACAGTCAACACTTGCTCCTGTGTTACTGGGGTTCAGTAATGTCAGCTGTTCCCCTGCTGTGTGTACGGCAAACAGTCCTGCTGCCTCCACCCTGTTCTCTTCTCATCTCTGGGCTACAACACCGCCAGTTGTTGCTCGGAAGTGCTGTTAGCACAGTCAACACTTGCTCCTGTGTTACTGGGGTTCAGTAATGTCAGCTGTTCCCCTGCTGTGTGTACGGCAAACAGTCCTGCTGCCTCCACCCTGTTCTCTTCTCATCCCTGGGCTCCAACACCGCCAGTTGTTGCTCGGAAGTGCTGTTAGCACAGTCAACACTTGCTCCTGTGTTACTGGGGTTCAGTAATGTCAGCTGTTCCCCTGCTGTGTGTACGGCAAACAGTCCTGCTGCCTCCACCCTGTTCTCTTCTCATCCCTGGGCTCCAACACCGCCAGTTGTTGCTCGGAAGTGCTGTTAGCACAGTCAACACTTGCTCCTGTGTTACTGGGGTTCAGTAATGTCAGCTGTTCCCCTGCTGTGTGTACGGCAAACAGTCCTGCTGCCTCCACCCTGTTCTCTTCTCATCCCTGGGCTCCAACACCGCCAGTTGTTGCTCGGAAGTGCTGTTAGCACAGTCAACACTTGCTCCTGTGTTACTGGGTTCAGTAATGTCAGCTGTTCCCCTGCTGTGTGTACGGCAAACAGTCCTGCTGCCTCCACCCTGTTCTCTTCTCATCCCTGGGCTCCAACACCGCCAGTTGTTGCTCGGAAGTGCCGTTAGCACAGTCAACACTTGCTCCTGTGTTACTGGGGTTCAGTAATGTCAGCTGTTCCCCTGCTGTGTACGGCGAAAAGTCAGCTGCCTCCACCCTGTTCTCCTCTCATCCCTGGGCTCCAACACCGCCAGTTGCTGCTCGGAAGTGTCTTTGGCACGGGTACTCCTGCCCAGCCTGGTTACAGCACGCCAGCTGTTTCCTGGCAGTGTCAACGTCACTTTGCCTCCAATAAGTTGTCCTGTCGTGTTGCAGTCGGGTTAGCCAACTCTATGGTGCCTGCAGTTTAGGTGCTTCCTATGTGGGCTGCGGGATATGTAAATAAAGGCTGTTTCCGTTGTGCCAATAGGACAAGCATCCCTGTAGACTGTGGGATTCGGTAACTGCGGCCGGCTCGCGGCCTGTCAACTTAAATTTCCATGGGTACCTTCTGCTACCCGTCCGGGTTCCAGTACCGTCAGCTGGTTCTCCGCAGTGCCTTTGGCCTAGGTGCCTCCATCTCGGTATCCGAGTTCCAGCAACGTCTGCTGGTCCTTGGTAGTGCTTTGGAGCACAGGTACCTCCTGCTTAGTAACCGTGTCCCAGTAACGTCAGCTGGTCCTCGGTTGTGCCATTGGCTCTTTTCCTTCTGCTGCCCTCCGGGTTCCAGCACAGTCAGCTGGTCCTCGTTACTTGCATTGGCTCTTGTACCTTCTGCTACCCGTCCGGGTACCAGTACCGTCAACTGGTTCTCCCAGTGCCTTTGGCCTAGGTGCCTCCATCTCGGTATCCGAGTTCCAGCAACGTTTGCTGGTCCTTGGTAGTGCTTTGGAGCACAGGTACCTACTGCTTAGTAACCGTGTCCCAGTAACGTCAGCTGGTCCTCGGTTGTGCCATTGGCTCTTTTCCTTCTGCTGCCCCTCCGGGTTCCAGTACCGTCAGCTGGTTCTCCGCAGTGCCTTTGGCCTAGGTGCCTCCATCTCGGTATCCGAGTTCCAGCAACGTCTGCTGGTCCTTGGTAGTGCTTTGGAGCACAGGTACCTACTGCTTAGTAACCGTGTCCCAGTAACGTCAGCTGGTCCTCGGTTGTGCCATTGGCTCTTTTCCTTCTGCTGCCCCTCCGGGTTCCAGTACCGTCAGCTGGTTCTCCGCAGTGCCTTTGGCCTAGGTGCCTCCATCTCGGTATCCGAGTTCCAGCAACGTCTGCTGGTCCTTGGTAGTGCTTTGGAGCACAGGTACCTCCTGCTTAGTAACCGTGTCCCAGTAACGTCAGCTGGTCCTCGGTTGTGCCATTGGCTCTTTTCCTTCTGCTGCCCCTCCGGGTTCCAGCACAGTCAGCTGGTCCTCGTTACTTGCATTGGCTCTTGTACCTTCTGCTACATTTACAAATTGAAGATTTTTTAAATGTTTTTTTGGGTAATCACTCTGGATCTCCAACAATGAAGACGACGACCCTGATGACCACCCCGAAGAAGTTGACGACCACAAGGACGACGAGCATCAAGCCAACCAGCCTAAACACCATCACAAAGAAGAAATAAAAGATTACCCAACAGGACTAAGAAGGTTAAGACAAACTACAAGATACAGAACAAGAGACTGAAGAACAATAAGCAGAAGATCAAAAAGCAGAAGAACATGAAGTATAAGACCAAAATGAAGGGCAAAATATATGCTCTAAATTATAAGCAGAAGAAGACTAAGCAGTGTATGGGGGTGAGTCCGTTCCTCCTCGTGGTGCCCCTGGAAAATGCCTGCTGCTGCAGGCTAAACTGAACACGGACAAATACTGTTGTAATCTTTTGTGACAGCAAGAACGGAAGGATGAAAAATTCATACTTTGACAGATTACAAGTACAGGAATCTCTGTCACAAATAAGAATATGATGAAGAAGATGAAGTACAATATGAAGAAGAATAATAGTTTAATAAGAAGAATATGAGTAATGTTAACAAAAAGATGAATAGCAAGAAGTTTAAGAAGAAGATAAAGAAGGTGAAGATGAAGAATAATTTGATGAAAAAGATGATGCTGCTGAAGATTATGAAGGAGAAAGTGTGTCAAAAGTTAAAAAGGTGAAGAGCATGGAAGTTGTGAAATATACATATTTGCCAAAATAGAAAAAACGTTAACAACATTGTCAATTTCTTCGTCAATCCGAACATCTTTAAAAAAAAAAATATTTATGCTATTCCATTTGATTGGGTTAAACATCTATGCCTTTAATGTCTCCTCAACCTTCCCCAATACATTCTACATTACTCTTTGTTGTTTTCCTTCATGTACAATTAACCAACAAGGCAAGAATGGGTTTTTTTTAATTCCGATATTTTGTTCCCATAGACTTACATTGGATTTCCGGTATCGGCGATACCATTCCGATTCCGATACTTTTGGATATCGGAAAGTATCGCTCAACTCTACTAAGCATGCAACTGGTATTCCAATTTCTGAGATTTTTCCCTCGGCTAAAGGTCCTTTCGCACTTCTTACAGATAACCTTTGCCTCATCAATAGGATTTAGGTAAAAAAAGTGCCACACTGAACTGTTCCTACTATGGTATAAATTTTCGCGGCTTGCACGCTGTGCTAATCTGACCGTCTGGACAAGCTGTCCTGCAACTCTTTTTTTTTTTTTTACATCTTTTTGGACGGCTATGGGCCTGCCTGATAACAGCTGCTGTGATGTCGATGCCTGCTGTGGATCCTTCTCCTCTTCTGAGCTATTGCCAGCGGCACACTCGTTCCCCACTGGATGCCAATCCGGGTCAACAACTGGGTCATCCATCACCTCCTGTTCAATTTCATCTGCACAGTCCTCTGTGTCACCGTTGTAAGGTGGCATAGTATGCAGGAAGGGGCACCTGAGTTTCATCAGGGTCACATTCTGACTCAGTAGACTGCGAGGGAAATGTAGTGCTCTGGGTGAATGTACCAGCAGAATCATCTAGCAGTGGCTGTGCATCAGTGCACTCCATCTCTTATTAATGTTGGACTGTGGAATTCAGTATTTGACTTGATTACTCAGGCATGGTATGTGAAAAGAGCTCCATGGAGTAATAGGAAGTGTGGGCTGGCGCATCCTTCACTTTTAGTGGGGGTGAAGGACACAAGGAAAGGTGTTATTCCTGATCTGAAGCCTGCACTGACGACTCAGTGCTTGCATTTTTTTAAACTTCAAAAGAGGAGGCGATAGAGCTGGAGGCTGTTTCAGCAATGTAAGGCAAAACCTGTTCCAGATGCTCCGGCTTTAAAAGCGGTTTACCTACTCCCAGAAAAGGGAGCCTTCCAGGCCTTCTTGAGCCAGACGATGACGCTGCCTCAACACCTCCTGCTTTAGGTACTATTGTGCTTTAGCCACTACCAGCAGATGCACCGCCACCACCATCAGTACCAGCTGGCCCCCCGCCCATGTCCGCGGCCTCTTCCACCATACTTCCTCATGTTTTTGAAAATGTACCCAAAATACCAGGAGATATATGGTACTGTATCAAAAGCGTGCAGCTGTATACAGTGTTGGGGTAATTTTAAATCTCCATATAGATTTCCGGAGTAACACACAGATGCTCACAGGATCAGTATGGAATACACCAGAATATAAAAAGTAGAAAAAGGTACTAAATCTGAAGATAACAGGTGTATATAGTGTAGGGGTAATGTTATGTTTCGGTAGCTGAGGAGAAATTGCAAAAATAGCCAAAGAAGCAATACACCAGAGAGGCTGGAAACTATTGGATTGCAGGACCCTAAACTAACCGCAACACTAGAAGTAGCCTTGGAGCATACCTACGGTGATCCTAGACGCCTCGTCACAGCCGGAGAGATAGCTACACCTAAAGGCAGAAAGATGAATGCTATCTGCCCCGTAGTAGAATCCCCAAAGAAATAGGAAGCCCCAAACATGTAATGGCGGTTAGACCAGAAGAAAATACGAACACAGACAGAAAATAGAATGAGCAAACGCTGGGGCCCAATCTGTCTAGATAGAAAAGTATAGGAAAGAATTCTGTCTGCAACCCAAAAAAAACCCTGACAAAAATACCAACACTTCTGATTAACAAAAAAACCTGAGATCACATGATCTCTACCACCTACATCAGATCTCTGGTGTAACACACAGCAATTCAGAAAATAAAAAGTGACATAGGAACAGAGCAAAAGTGCAAACACAAACTGAGCACAATTGCAGCGCCAGGACCCAAAAGGGGACCAGGCTGAAGTCTACTGCTAAGCAGCAAACAAGCAAGGAAAATCCAACCAGAGGAAAAAAACAGCAAATCACTTATCTGAATGAGAGCAGGAATGCAAGCTGAGCTCCAAGCAAGACGTGGAAGAACAATTGATTACCGGCAAGGCTGAAGGGAGTTCAGGTCACTTATATCAGACCATTCAGAGCCAGCTGAAGGCCATTCAGCAATTGGTTCATTACCCTCAGCAACCACCGGAGGGAGCCCCAGCTCGGAAGTCGCCTCCAGAGTATTCACAACAGGTAAATTGTAAATATCCGTATAGATTTCCGGAGTATCACACAGACGCTCACAGGCTCAGTATGGATTATACCAGAATATAAAAAGTAGATAAAGGGTAATGTATTACAAGCATACAGCTGTATACAGTGTTGGGGTAATTTTTAAATCTCTGTATATATTTCCGGAGTAACAGACAGAAGTTGACAGGCTCAGTATGGATTACACCACAATATAAAACGCTGAAAAAGGGTACTGTATCACCAGACAGCAGGTATATATAGTATAGTGAAAATATTCAAATTCTCCATATATATATTTCACGAGTCAGTCACTGACGCTCTCAGGTTCAGTCTGGATCACACAAGGTTATAATAAGAAGAAAAAGGGGTACTGTATCAGCAGATACCAGGTATATATAGTATAGTGAAAATATTCTAAATCTCCGTATATATTTTATGAGGCAGCCACTGACGCTCTCAGGCTCAGTATGTATTACACAATAATATCAAAAGCTGAAAAAGGGGTACAGTATCAGCAGATACCATGTAAATATAGTATGGGGAAAATATTCTAAATCTCCTTATATATTTTATGAGGCAGACAATGACGCTCACAGGCTCAGTATGAATTACACATTAATATAAAAAGGTACTGTTTCACCAGAAACAAGATATATATAGTATAGTAAAAATATTATAAATCTCCGTATATAATTCAGGAGGCAGACAATGACGCTCAAAGGCTCAGTATGGATTACACAAGAATATAAAAAGATGAAAAAGGGGTACTGTATCACCAGATACAAGGTAGTAAAGTGAAAATATTTTAAATCTCTGTATATATTTCGGGAGGCAGCCACTGACGCTCTCAGGCTCAGTCTGGATTACACAAGAATATAATAAGAAAAAGGAGTACTGCATCAGCAGATACCAGGTATATATAGTATAGTGAAAATATTTTAAATCTCAGTATATATTTCATGAGGCAGACTCTGACGCTCTCAGGCTCAGTATGTATTACACAATAATATATAAAGCTGAAAAAGGGTACTCTTTTATCAGATACAAGGTATATATAGTATAGTGAAAGTATTCTAAATCTCCGTATATATTTCAGGAGGCAGGCTAACGCTCAAAGGCTCAGTATGGATTACACAAGAATATAAAAAGATCAGCAAGAAATAATCACACATGTGGGCCAATGTTCCAGGTGTCAATGATGCACTTAGAGTGGTGGGTGGAGGAGGACTTTATGGCAAAGAGGGTACTGTATCAGAAGCGTACAGCTGGATACAGTCTAGGGGGCATTGTAAATCTCCGTATATATTTATGGAGTACCAGACAGACGCTCACAGGTTCAGTATGGATTAGACCACAATTTGAAAAGCTGAAAAAGGATACTGAATCAGCAGATACAATGTATATATAGTATAGTGAAAATATTATAATTCTTCATATATATTTCAGGAGGCAGACTAACGCTCAAGGCTCAGTATGGATTACACAAGAATATAAAAAGATCCGCAAGAAATAATCACATATGTGGGCCAATGTTCCAGGGGTCAATGATGCACTTAGAGTGGTGGGTGGAGGAGGACTTTATGGCAAAAATGGTACTGTATCAGAAGCGTACAGCTGGATACAGTCTAGGGGGCATTGTAAATCTCGTATATATTTATGAAGTACCAGACAGACGCTCACAGGTTCAGTATGGATTAGACCACAATTTGAAAAGCTGAAAAAGGGTACTGTATCAGCAGATACAAGGTATATATAGTATAGTCAAAACATTCTAAATCTCTGCATATATTTCAGGAGGCAGACAGTGACGCTCAGGCTCAGTATGTATTACACAATAATATAAAAAGGGTACTGTTTCACCAGATACAAGGTATATATAGTATAGTGAAAATATTCTAAATCTCCGTATATGTTTCAGTAGGCAGACTGATGCTCAAAGGCTCAATATGCATTACACAAGAATATAAAAAGTATAAAAAGGGTAATGTATTACAAGCATAGAGCTGTATACAGTGTTGGGGTAATTTTTAAATCTCTGGATATATTTCCGGAGTAAAAGACAGACGTTCACAGGCACAGTATGGATTAGACCACAATATAAAAAGCTGAAAAAGGGTACTGTGTCACCAGATACCAGGTATATATAGTATAGTGAAAATATTAAAAATCTCCATATAAATTTCAGGAGGCAGACAATGACGCTTTCAGGCTCAGTATGGATTACACCATAATATGATAAGAAGAAAAAGGGGTACTGTATCACCAGATACCAGGTATATATAGTCTAGGTGAAATATTGGAAATCACCGTATATATTTCAGGAGTCAGACAATGACGGTCACAGGCTCAGTATGAATTACACAAGAATATAAAAAGATCCGCAAGAAATAATCACACATGTAGGCCAATGTTCCAGGTGTCTTTGATGCACTTATGGTCAGCCCTGATCGGGATGTGGCAAAAATGCCATATGTTGAGGTGTATACTGGACGTAAAGCAGCTGCAAATGGATGAATTGGAGAAGTCTGAGGAAGAGGAGGACAAAAAAAGGGGTACTGTATCACCAGATCCAAGGTAGTATAGTGAAAATATTTGAAATCTGTGTATATATTTCAGGAGGCAGACAATGACGCTCTCAGGCTCAGTAAGGATTACACCAGAATATAAAAAGTAGAAAAATGGTAATGCATTACAAGCGTAGAGCTGTATACAGTGTTGGCGTAATTTTTAACTCTCCGGATATATTTCCGGAGTAACAGACAGACGTTCACAGGCTCAGTATGGATTACACAATGTAAAAAGATGAAAAAGGGGTACTGTATCAGCAGATACAAGGTTTATCTAGTATGGTGAAAATATTGGAAATCTCAGTATATATTTCAGGAGGCAGACAATGACGCTCACAGGCTCAGTATGGATTACACCATATATGATAAGAAGAAAAAGGGGTACTGTATCACCAGATACCAGGTATATATACTCTAGGTGAAATATTGGAAATCACCGTATATATTTGAGGAGTCAGTCACTGACGCTCTCAGGCTCAGTATGGATTACACAAGAATATAATAAGAAGAAACAGGGGTGCTGTATCAGTAGATACCATGTATATATATATTATGGGGACAATATTCTAAATATCAGTATATATTTCAGGAGGCAGCCACTGACGCTCTCAGGCTCAGTATGTATTACACAATAATATAAAAAGGGTACTGTTTCACCAGATACAAGGTATATCTAGTATAGTGAAAATATTATAAATCTCCGTACATAATTCAGGAGGCAGACAATGAAGCTCAAAGGCTCAGTATGGATTACACAAGAACATAAAAAGTTTGTAGGTGGAGGAGGGCGGGTGGGGCAGCCCAGATAGGTAGGTGGCAAAAATGGCATATGTTGAGGTGTCTAGTGGACGTAAAGCAGCTGCAAATGGATTAATTGGAGAAGTCTGAGGAAGAGGAGGCCAAAAAAAGGGGTACTGTTTCACTAGATACAAGGTAGTATAGTGAAAATATTCTAAATCTCCGTATATATTTCAGGATGCAGCCACTGACGCTCTCAGGCTCAGTCTCGATTACACAAGAATATAATAAGAAGAAAAAGTGGTACTGTATCACTAGATACAAGGTAGTATAGTGAAAATATTCAAAATCTCCATATATATTTCAGGAGGCAGACAAAGACACTCTCAGGCTCAGTATTAGTGTTGAGCGATACGATAATGCAAATATCGGCTATCGGCCGATATTAGCTCTATCGGCCTTTCGATAATTCGTTTCGATATTTTCGTCTTATCGAATACCGGAATCGGATTTGTCACTGTCACTGTGAGTGTCCGTCGGTCGGGTCTGTCAGGAGTCAGCGGCACTTACCTGGCAGAAGATCTGCGGTCACCTCCTGGACTGCTTGATGGCCGCCATTATCTTCTCCCTGGCGGTCACATGCAGTTTTTCGCGATAACTGCAGTGACTGCATGGTAATCCCGGCCGTAAAGCAGTCAGTCCGATGACGTCACCGCCGGGGAAGCAGGTAATCAGCTGTGCTGCGCCGGGATGACAGGCTCTGCCTGTCATTCTGATGTAGCAGAGCTGGATCGTCGTGGGACACTCGTTACTATGGACTGCGTCGGTCAGGTGGTATACTTTTTTTTTTTTCATTTTTTTACAGGAGATCGATGGCGTCGCAGGATGAGACTGTAATAAAAGTAATGAAAACTGTGTTTTTTTTTTTTTATTAAATTAAAAAACTTTTTTAGGAACATTC
Source organism: Oophaga sylvatica (assembly GCA_033576555.1). Taxonomy (NCBI): domain Eukaryota; kingdom Metazoa; phylum Chordata; class Amphibia; order Anura; family Dendrobatidae; genus Oophaga; species Oophaga sylvatica. The sequence continues at coordinate 104,867 of JARQOD010000949.1, read as the reverse complement.
ACCCGTCCGGGTACATAAACAATTTAACTATTTACATACAGGGACCCTGTCCGGGTTATTTATAATTCTTTGGCAGGGGTGTTCCAGGTACCACCTGGTACTCTTCTGGTGCTTGCCAAACATCCGAGACACCAAGGACCAACAGGACCTGATGACGTTGTGTGGCCTGTACAGTCAAGTCGTGACCCGCTATCTGGGTCTGTGTGGCCACCTCTTTCATCTCCTTCCGGGTCTGGAACCCTATGTCCCGGACTGTACGAACCCCAGGGTGCCTAACAGGCGCCGGGTACGGGCCAGCTATACTTATCATGTCCATAGCTGGGGCTGCTGAGGAGACCACTGAGGGAGGCTTGGGAGATTTACGGCGTGGGGTGGGCACTTTTGCAGAGGCCTGGATGTGGGAGGCTGAAGGCTCCGAGGGTCTCACAGGTTCCTGACACACTGGGGAGTAGCGGTCGCACCTGGTAACATTTAGGGCGTACCACCCATTGTAACCCCAGTGTCGGGTGTAAGTCACCAAGTCTCCTGCCAACAGGTCCTTCTGGGAGGTGAGCCTCCACATCCCGCCGGGTCACAAAGACTTCTAAATAAAGTCCAGGCTCCTTGATGAAGCCCCAACCACCTTTCAATTTAAAGCTCCGCACTGCACCCTTACGCCGCGGCTCACTCAGGGTTCCTTTATCCTTTCTCATCCGGTCCTTATCTGCCCGGTCCTTCTCCAGGTGACGTTGGCGAAGTTTTAGGGTTTCTCGCTGCTCACTTTGTCGCTCTGCTTCCCGCTCCCAACGTCTCCACTCTTCCTCCTGACGCCGGTTGAAATTCTCCTCCACCAGCTGCTCCATGTCTCCACCACTCCACTGCAGCTTACAGTGTCCGGTTTGCGGCAGCTCTCCTGTCGCCCCCCAGTCCTGGCGGCGCTCCCTGCGGAGGAAGCAGACGGCTCTAAATCAGATGACAGTCGGGGCTCCGGTACAGGCAGGTAGTGCTCTGGTGCCTGCGCGGCCTCCTCCATGAGGACGGGTGTCGCTTCTTCTGTCTCAGCGACGGGGGCAGACAGCGGGATCTGGGGTGCTGCTGACGGTGCTGCGGTTTTTGCAGGAACGGGTGCCTCCACTGCGACAATGTCAACCGGATCACATTGCAAGGACTCCTCTACTAGAACGGGTGCCTCACCTTCCGGTACAGAGTCAGACACTTCAGGTAAGAGGGATTGGCGCCGCTCCAAGTTTATTTTTAGGGCACGCCAGCTGGCTTCCATCCTGGCGACCTCCTCCCGGTGCCGGGCCAGGCCTCTTAGGGTATCCTCCGCTTCTTGCAGCGTAGGAGGGTTTACAGGCCGGGTGCCCAACGGTGATTCCGTGGCGATCGGGTCGCATCCGTGGGGGAGAGCTCTGACTGCTCCATCCCTTCCCACTTCTGCTCGTCGTGTCCATTAGCCATCTCTGCCAAGTCACATGTGTCATTAGCATCTGGAGAGGGCCCTCTTTTGTAGGGAGGCGGGACCTTCGTGTTAGTTTCCGTACACTGAGGAGGATGAGGAGGCGGAACTCCAGAGCTGTGGGGCACGATGTTACATTGCAGTACCATTTACAGTGGGCGGCCATCGTTTTTCGCGCCACTGAGTGACACCCATGAAGAGCACGCCCTTCTTCTTCACCAGTGCCTCGTCGTGACGCAGATATGGCGGAAAAATGGCAAATACATTCTCTGATGATTTTAGCAATTCTCAAACACAAAACCAGTGCAATTCAGGCACACAGGACTCGCTTATAGCGAGCTACAGAATCCTGTTTGTGACGCCCAAGTTGAGTCGCACAGAGCCAGAGGTTTTCGGGGTACTCGGCACCGAGCCCGTCGACTTCTATGGGGTATGTCACGTCTTTACCCGGCAATTGAATTAGAGTCGATTTTACTATGTAGAAGTGTATAAACTATAAATATATGTATATATATATGTCACAATGACATGTATATATATATATATATATATATATATGTATTCTATGTGTGTATATTTTGTGTTTACAACGAAAGAAAGGGTTTTTTTTTGTTGCGATATTTTGTTCCCATAGACTTACATGGGACTTCCGGTATCGAAATCGGATATCGACGATATTTAGTGCTATCGGCGATTCAATTTCGATACGATATTTTTAGATATCGAGCAATATCGCTCAACACTACTCAGTATGGATTACACAATAATATAAAAAGATGAAAAAGGGGTACTGTATCACCAGACACAAGTTATATATAATATTGTAAGGTTCTTTGTCTCTGTTGACATGTTCCTTGAAACTCAGTTTTCCGTCGGCCATTTTGCTTTCTGTCTTTCTGCAGCTCTTGCCCTCAGTTAATATGGAGTTTCCAGTTTTCATGTTCCCGCCCTGATTCTTCCCTCTTGCTTCTTAAGCAGCCTCAGCTGAACAATCAGTGCTCCTGAATCAAGCCTCAGTCAGTCTGTGACCTGACTTCTGGAAACCTTGGACTTGTACTCCAGCTATTCCCTACTGAGGAACCTTGGAACACTTTTGGACTCTGGAAACCTGCTGTTTGGTGAGTCCATGTTTGCAGAGGAAGTACGGTACAGAGAAGAGATCCTGAACCTGCTTTGGAGATTTATTGTAGTGCTTGAAGTTACTCTGGCCTGCTGTGTCTCCTGTCGCTGTTCCTGCAAACTGTGTGAACTTTTCAGCATGCTTGTATGAAGCAATACAAGTCATTTCATATCAACCTTTGTCTCCTGTGTTTTCCTCGCACCCAAGCACAAGACGCTATAGGAACTGTACACTATACATGACAAGATTCAGGAGCCAATGTTTAGTGTCTGCTGGGTCTGGGAAAGCCGTGTCTGCTGTGACTGTGGATATCAGATGTCCGTTTAATACCTTATGTGATGACAGTGGTTGTGACTTCTCACAACCATTCCAGGTGAGCGCATTCCCTTAAAATTTTACTCTGGAGTGTTACCACAGGTAAACACTATTGTTTTTTTTTTTTTTCCTTTCCTCTTCTCCTTCCAGCACTTCTGCCTTAAAAGATCTGGAATATGGAGGCCCGCATAAAGGAACTTTGCGGAGTGACTGATACAATCCTTTCAGATGTACAGACTTTAAAAACCCGTTTTGCAAGCCTACAGGACCTCACTAATCATAATTTGCAAGTGTTTGGACAGACTACCCAGGAATTGCGAGCCAGGATTGAGGCTCTAGAGGAACGAGCCCAGGCTCCTGCCATAACCCCGAGTTCTGGGATCCCCAAATTACCTCCTTTTCGTTTTGGCGGTGAACGTGAGAAATTCAGGGATTTATTAATCAATGCAATTTATTTTTCTCTGCACATGCTTCACAATTTCCCACTGAACGATCCAAAGTGCTTACTATAATCATGTTGCTTACCAATAAGGCTTTGATGTGGGCAAACCCTCTGATTGAGACTGAGGATGATTGTTTGAATCACCTTGATGCTTTTATTTCAGCCATGGGGCAGGTGTTTGATGACCCCAATCGAGGTGCAACAGCTGAAGCAGCCATGTTAACTTTGCGCCAAGGTAAGCGTTCAGTAGCCGAATATGCCCTGGATTTCAGGAGATGGGCTCTTGATACCACTTGGGACACTTCCGCTAAAAAATCTATTTTTCGGAAAGGGTTGTCTCCACTGATTAAGGATGAACTTGCTCGTGCCGACCCTCCCACTGCGTTAGGTGACTTTATTAACTATTGTATCCGTATTGATGCTCGTCTGACTGAACGCAGACAAGAGAGATGGTTCGAAAATAATCGCACTAACCTTTTACTACCTCCCTCCTCAGCTAAGGAACCTTTGAGTAGGATCACAAGGGAACCAGAACCTGAACCCATGCAGGTCGACTCTTTACAAAGACGGGTTAGTGATGCACGCAAAGAACATCGTATAAAGGAAAATCTATGTTTCTACTGTGGTAAGTCAGGGCACTTCATTATAAACTGCCCCAGCCGTTCTCGTAAGACTACTGCAGCAGTCATTCACTGTGAGTGTTGCGAGGGAGCTCTGTCATGTCCGAGCCTCAGGCTCCAGAGAGATCTGCTGCAAGAGATCTTGATTTCTCGGACTTAAACTCTGTTAGTTCTGGGGACGATGACGGTATAAACGCTGCAATTTTTCAAGTTTCCTCAGCGGTGTCCCAGCTGAGTTGTAAAAGAAACAGTTCTCATTGCTTCCTTTCCATCAAACTCTGGGTTGACTCAGTCTGGGTGTCTAGCTCTGCTATGATCGACTCAGGAGCAAGTGGAAATTTTATGGATATCTCCTTTGCTCTGAAACAGGGGATACGTTCAGTGAAGAAGGCTACTCCAGTACAGATGGAGACTGTGGATGGCTCTCTACTGACTTCTGGACCAGTGGATCAAGAAACAGAGCCTTTGAGGGTCCTATGGGTAAAGATCATAAGGAGAAAATGTCTTTTTTGCTTATCTCTTCTCCCCACTTTCCCATTATTCTAGGGCTACCATGGCTGCAGGCGCAGAATCCTACGATTGACTGGGAGACCAAGGAATTACACTTTCCGGAGAAACAGATGAGTCAAGGAGTTTCAGCTTGCTCTGTTCCTAAAGGAACCATGTCAGTCCCTGAACTACCAGCTGTATACCAGGACTATGTGGATTTATGTGACAAGAAGAACGCTGATCAGCTTCCTCCTCACCGTCCATATGATTGTCCAATTGAATTATTGCCTGGAGCCGAGATACCTTTTGGTAAGATCTACCCCCTAGCGGGGCCCGAGCTAAAGGCTTTGAAGGATTATATAGATGAAAATTTAGCCAAGGGCTTCATACGCCCCTCTTCATCTCCCGCAGGTGCACCCATCTTCTTTGTGAAGAAGAAAGATGGATCTCTGAGACCCTGCATAGACTATAGGGAACTCAATAAGGTTACTATTAGAAACCGTTATCCATTGCCTTTAATCCCTGAGTTGTTGGAGAGAGTGCGGCATGCCAAAATTTTCTCTAAACTGGATCTCCGTGGGGCCTATAACTTGGTCCGTATTAGACCTGGGGATGAATGGAAGACTGCTTTCAGGTCACGCTATGGACACTTTGAATATCTAGTTATGCCTTTTGGTCTGAGTACCGCCCCAGCCACTTTCCAACACTTCGTGAATGATATCTTCAGGGATCTCCTAGATACATTTGTGGTGATTTATCTGGATGATATTCTAATTTTTTCTAACTCCACAGAGGAACATCATGGACATGTGAGAATGGTCTTAGAAACGCCTAAGACAAAACCATCTCTACATCAAACTTGAAAAATGTGAATTCCATAGGACCGAAATTCAATTTCTGGGGTATGTACTATCTACGCAAGGGATTAGTATGGATGGAAGCAAGACCCAAGCCATCAAGGATTGGCCAATTCCTAGAAATGTGAAGGAGGTGCAGCGTTTCATCGGGTTTGCCAACTTCTATAGACGTTTCATTAAGAATTTTTCTGAGGTAGTGTCACCTATCACCCAACTTACCCGGAAACAGTCTAGGTTCTCCTGGACCCCGCAAGCTCAGGAAGCATTTTCCTGTTTAAAGGATAAATTTACCACCGCACCTATCTTAGTACATCCCAACCCCGAGCTTGCCTTCATAATAGAGGTGGATGCTTCAGACTGTGCCGTTGGAGCTATACTCTCTCAGAGAACAGGTGAGAAGAATGTCTTGCATCCCTGTGCCTTCTTTTACCAGCAGTTGTCTTCGGCTGAGAGGAACTACGATGTGGGCAATAGAGAATTGTTGGCCATTATTGCCGCCTTCAAGGAATGGAGACACCTTCTTCAGGGAGCTGCACAGCAAATAGTCGTCCTGACAGACCATCGTAACCTTGAATTTATCAGGTCGGCTAAGTGCCTGACTCCTCGCCAGGCTCGCTGGAATCTTTTCCTAAACCAATTTAATTTTGTCATTTCTTATAGACCAGGATCGCGCAATGGAAAGGCTGATGCACTCTCTAGGATTCATTCAGCAGAGACACGTCCACTTACTCCTCCTAAGACTATTCTTCCTGACTCTAGATTCCTGGGAGTGATTCATAATCAAGACCTACTTAAGGACATCAAGGAAGCATACCATGCGGATTCTTTGTTGGCTCAACCCCAAGGGACGTAAATCTTGTCTTTAAGAATGGTGTGTGGGATTCAGGGACAACGTCTGTATATAACTGAAACAGTCAGATTGGAGTATTTGCAACTCATCCACGATTCCAAGATAGCCGGGCATAGGGGAATTCTAAAGACACAAGAAATTTCTTTCTCGTTTCTTTTGGTGGCCCACTTACAGGAAAGATGTCTTAAACTATGTCACTTCATGTGAAGTCTGTGCAAGATGCAAACAACCTCGCTCCTCACCAATGGTCTGTTGCAACCTCTTCCCACCCCGTCCCGCCCGTGGGGATCCATTTTATGGACTTCATTGTGGAGTTACCAACCTCTCAAGGGAAAAACACCATTCTAGTGGTGGTTGACCGTTTTAACAAAGGCAGCTCATTTTATCCCTTGTGTCGGCTAACCCACTGCAAAACAACATCAACTTGATGATTAAGAATGTGTTTTCGCTTACATGGAGTACCGGTGAGGTTCATTTCGGATCGAGGGGTGCAATTCACTTCAAGGTTTTGGCAAAATTTCTGTGCAGCATTGGACATTAATGAAAAACCTTTCTTCTGCTTTTCATCCCCAGACTAATGGACAGACAGAACGAACCAATCAGACCCTGGAGCAGTATCTCCGCTGTTTTATCTGCCACTTACAGGATGATTGGGTGGATCTACTTCCACTGGCTGAGTTCTCTTATAACAACTCTCAGAGCGCCTCCACTAAGCAGTCTCCTTTTTACTCCAATCTAGGTTATCATCCTAACATTCTTCCTCGATTTCCATAGATACGCCCTTGCCGCAGTGGCTGAAAGAATCACGTCTTTACAAAAGAATATGGATCTTCTAAAGGAAAATCTAGAATTGGCTCAGGAAAGGTACAAGAAAGCAGCAGATAAATTTCGTAAACCTGCACCAGCTTTCAAGGTAGGAGATTTGGTCTGGCTGTCAACCAGAAATCTTAAATTAAAGATTCCATCGTTCTAAATTGGGACATAGTACATTGGACCTTATAAGATCAATAAGATTATAAGTGCTGTTGCTTGTCGTCTTCAACTGCCCAGAACTATGAGAATCCATCCTGTCTTTCATGTATCCCTACTAAAGGCTGCAACACCCAATACGTTTCTGGACGTTCTTCTCCTTGCCCTCACCAGTGCTGGTCGATGGTCAGGAAGAATTTATGGTGGAAAGGATTCTAGATTCCAGGTTGTACAGAAATCAGTTGCAATATTTGATTAAATGGCAGGGCTACCCAGTGGAGACAACTCATGGGAACCAGTCAATAATGTAAATGCTCCTCGCCTGCTCCGCCAGTTTCATCAGAGGTACCCTGACAAGCCTGGTCTGAGGTCATCCGGAGGTTGTCCCTAAGGGGGGAGTAATGTAAGGTTCTTTGTCTCTGTTGACATGTTCCTTGAAACTCAGTTTTCCGTCGGCCATTTTGCTTTCTGTCTTTCTGCAGCTCTTGCCCTCAGTTAATATGGAGTTTCCAGTTTTCATGTTCCCGCCCTGATTCTTCCCTCTTGCTTCTTAAGCAGCCTCAGCTGAACAATCAGTGCTCCTGAATCAAGCCTCAGTCAGTCTGTGACCTGACTTCTGGAAACCTTGGACTTGTACTCCAGCTATTCCCTACTGAGGAACCTTGGAACACTTTTGGACTCTGGAAACATGCTGTTTGGTGAATCCATGTTTGCAGAGGAAGTACGGTACAGAGAAGAGATCCTGAACCTGCTTTGGAGATTTATTGTAGTGCTTGAAGTTACTCTGGCTGCTGTGTCTCCTGTCGCTGTTCCTGCAAACTGTGTGAACTTTTCAGCATGCTTGTATGAAGCAATACAAGTCATTTCATATCAACCTTTGTCTCCTGTGTTTTCCTCGCACCCAAGCACAAGACGCTATAGGAACTGTACACTATACATGACAAGATTTCAGGAGCCAATGTTTAGTGTCTGCTGGGTCTGGGAAAGCCGTGTCTGCTGTGACTGTGGATATCAGATGTCCGTTTAATACCTTATGTGATGAAGTGGTTGTGACTTCTCACAACCATTCCAGGTGAGCGCATTCCCTTAAAATTTTACTCTGGAGTGTTACCACAGGTAAACACTATTGTTTTTTTTTTTTTCCTTTCCTCTTCTCCTTCCAGCACTTCTGCCTTAAAAGATCTGGAAGATGGAGGCCCGCATAAAGGAACTTTGCGGAGTGACTGATACAATCCTTTCAGATGTACAGACTTTAAAAAAACCCCTTTTGCAAGCCTACAGGACCTCACTAATCATAATTTGCAAGTGTTTGGACAGACTACCCAGGAATTGCGAGCCAGGATTGAGGCTCTAGAGGAACGAGCCCAGGCTCCTGCCATAACCCGAGTTCTGGGATCCCCAAATTACCTCCTTTTCGTTTTGGCGGTGAACGTGAGAAATTCAGGGATTTATTAATCAATGCAATTTATTTTCTCTGCACATGCTTCACAATTTCCCACTGAACGATCCAAAGTGCTTACTATAATCATGTTGCTTACCAATAAGGCTTGATGTGGGCAAACCCTCTGATTGAGACTGAGGATGATTGTTTGATTCACCTTGATGCTTTTATTTCAGCCATGGGGCAGGTGTTTGATGACCCCAATCGAGGTGCAACAGCTGAAGCAGCCATGTTAACTTTGCGCCAAGGTAAGCGTTCAGTAGCCGAATATGCCCTGGATTTCAGGAGATGGGCTCTTGATACCACTTGGGACACTTCCGCTAAAAAATCTATTTTTCGGAAAGGGTTGTCTCCACTGATTAAGGATGAACTTGCTCGTGCCGACCCTCCCACTGCGTTAGGTGACTTTATTAACTATTGTATCCGTATTGATGCTCGTCTGACTGAACGCAGACAAGAGAGATGGTTCGAAAATAATCGCACTAACCTTTTACTACCTCCCTCCTCAGCTAAGGAACTTTGAGTAGGATCACAAGGGAACCAGAACCTGAACCCATGCAGGTCGACTCTTTACAAAGACGGGTTAGTGATGCACGCAAAGAACATCGTATAAAGGAAAATCTATGTTTCTACTGTGGTAAGTCAGGGCACTTCATTATAAACTGCCCCAGCCGTTCTCGTAAGACTACTGCAGCAGTCATTCACTGTGAGTGTTGCGAGAGGAGCTCTGTCATGTCCGAGCCTCAGGCTCCAGAGAGATCTGCTGCAAGAGATCTTGATTTCTCGGACTTAAACTCTGTTAGTTCTGGGGACAATGACGGTATAAACGCTGCAATTTTTCAAGTTTCCTCAGCGGTGTCCCAGCTGAGTTGTAAAAGAAACAGATCTCATTGCTTCCTTTCCATCAAACTCTGGGTTGACTGATATATTTCAGGAGGCAGCCACTGACGCTCTCAGGCTCAGTCTCGATTACACAAGAATATAATAAGAAGAAAAAAGTGGTACTGTATCACTAGATACAAGGTAGTATAGTGAAAATATTCAAAATCTCCATATATATTTCAGGAGGCAGACAAAGACACTCTCAGGCTCAGTATGGATTACACAATAATATAAAAAGATGAAAAAGGGGTACTGTATCACCAGACACAAGTTATATATAGTATTGTAAGGTTCTTTGTCTCTGTTGACATGTTCCTTGAAACTCAGTTTTCCGTCGGCCATTTTGCTTTCTGTCTTTCTGCAGCTCTTGCCCTCAGTTAATATGGAGTTTCCAGTTTTCATGTTCCCGCCCTGATTCTTCCCTCTTGCTTCTTAAGCAGCCTCAGCTGAACAATCAGTGCTCCTGAATCAAGCCTCAGTCAGTCTGTGACCTGACTTCTGGAAACCTTGGACTTGTACTCCAGCTATTCCCTACTGAGGAACCTTGGAACACTTTTGGACTCTGGAAACCTGCTGTTTGGTGAATCCATGTTTGCAGAGGAAGTACGGTACAGAGAAGAGATCCTGAACCTGCTTTGGAGATTTATTGTAGTGCTTGAAGTTACTCTGGCCTGCTGTGTCTCCTGTCGCTGTTCCTGCAAACTGTGTGAACTTTTCAGCATGCTTGTATGAAGCAATACAAGTCATTTCATATCAACCTTTGTCTCCTGTGTTTTCCTCGCACCCAAGCACAAGACGCTATAGGAACTGTACACTATACATGACAAGTATGGTGAAAATATTCAAAATCTCCATATATATTTCAGGAGTCAGACAATGAAGCTCACAGACTCAAGATGGATTACACCATAATATAAAAAGCTGAAAAAGGGTACTGTTTCACCAGATACAAGGTTATATAGTATAGTGAAAATATTTGAAATCTCGTATATATTTCAGGAGTCAGACAATGACGCTCACAGGCTCAGTATGGATTACACAAGAATATAAAAAGATCCGCAAGAAATAATCACACATGTGGGCCAATGTTCCAGGTGTCAATGATGCAAAAACAGTTGTGGGGGAGGACGACTTTCTGCAAAAAAGGGTACTGTATCCCAAGCGTACAGCTGCATACAGTCTAGGGGTAATTTTAAATCTCTGTATTTATTTCCGGAGTAACAGACAGACGCTCACAGGCTCTGTATGGATTACACCAGAATATAAAAAATTGACGAAGGTTAATGTATGACAAGCGTAGAGCTGTATACAGTGTTGTGGTAATTTTTAAATGTCCGAATATATTTCTGGAGTAACAGATGTTCACCGGCTCAGTATGGATTACACAATAATATAAAAAGATAAAAAAGGGGTACTGTTTCTCCTGATATCAGGTATAGCTAGTATGGTGAAAATATTTGAAATCTCCGCATATATTTCATGAGGCAGACAATGACGCTCACAGGCTCAGTATGAATTACACAAGAATATAATAAGAAGGAAAAGGGGTACTGTATCAGCAGACACCAGGTAAATATAGTATAGTGAAAATATTCTAAATCTCTGTATATATTTCAGGAGGCAGACACTGACGCTCTCAGGCTCAGTTTGGATTACACAAGAATATAATAAGAAGAAAAAGGGGTACTGTATCAGCAGATACCAGGTATATATAGTCTAGTGAAAATATTGTAAATCTCTGTATATATTTCAGGAAGCAGACACTGACGCTCTGAGGTTCAGTATGGATTACACAATAATATAAAAAGATGAAAATGGGGTATTATATCACCAGATACCAGGTATATATAGTCTTGGTGAAATATTGGAAATCACCGTATATGTTTCAGGAGTCAGTCACTGACGCTCTCAGGCTCAGTATGGATTACACAAGAATATAATAAGAAGAAACAGGGGTGCTGTATCAGTAGATACCATGTATATATATTATGGGGAAAATATTCTAAATATCAGTATATATTTCAGGAGGCAGCCACTGACGTTCTCAGGCTCAGTATGTATTACACAATAATATAAAAATGGTACTGTTTCACCAGATACAAGGTATATCTAGTATAGTGAAAATATAAATCTCCGTGCATAATTCAGGAGGCAGACAATGAAGCTCAAAGGCTCAGTATGGATTACACAAGAACATAAAAAGTTTGCAGGTGGAGGAGGGCGGGTGGGGCAGCCCAGATAGGTAGGTGGCAAAAATGGCATATGTTGAGGTGTCTAGTGGATGTAAAGCAGCTGCAAATGGATTAATTGGAGAAGTCCGAGGAAGAGGAGGCCAAAAAAAGGGGTACTGTTTCACTAGATACAAGGTAGTATAGTGAAAATATTCTAAATCTCCGTATATATTTCAGGAGGCAGCCACTGACGCTCTCAGGCTCAGTCTCGATTACACAAGAATATAATAAGAAGAAAAAGTGGTACTGTATCACTAGATACAAGGTAGTATAGTGAAAATATTCAAAATCTCCATATATATTTCAGGAGGCAGACAAAGACACTCTCAGGCTCAGTATGGATTACACAATAATATAAAAAGATGAAAAAGGGGTACTGTATCACCAGACACAAGTTATATATAGTATAGTGAAAATATTCAAAATCTCCTAATATATTTCAGGAGTCAGACAATGACGCTCACAGACTCAAGATGGATTACACCATAATATAAAAAGCTGAAAAAGGGTACTGTTTCACCAGATACAAGGTATATATAGTATAGTGAAAATATTTGAAATCTCGTATATATTTCAGGAGTCAGACAATGACGCTCACAGGCTCAGTATGGATTACACCAGAATATAAAAAGCTTGAAAAAGGGTACTGTTTCACCAGATACAAGGTATATATAGTAAAGTGAAAAAATTTGAAATCTCCGTATATATTTCAGGAGTCATACAATGATGCTCACAGGCTCAGTATGGACTACACAAGAATATAAAAAGATCCGCAAGAAATAATCACACATGTGGGCCAATGTTCCAGGTGTCAATGATGCAAAAACAGTTGTGGGGGAGGACGGCTTTCTGCAAAAAAGGGTACTGTATCCCAAGCGTACAGCTGTATACAGTCTAGGGGTAATTTTAAATCTCTGTATTTATTTCCGGAGTAACAGACAGACGCTCACAGGCTCTGTATGGATTACACCAGAATATAAAAAGTTGAAGGTTAATGTATGACAAGCGTAGAGCTGTATACAGTGTTGTGGTAATTTTTAAATGTCCGGATATATTTCCGGAGTAACAGATGTTCACCGGCTCAGTATGGATTACACAATAATATAAAAAGATAAAAAAGGGGTACTGTTTCTCCTGATATCAGGTATAGCTAGTATGGTGAAAATATTTGAAATCTCCGCATATATTTCATGAGGCAGACAATGACGCTCACAGGCTCAGTATGAATTACACAAGAATATAATAAGAAGGAAAAGGGGTACTGTATCAGCAGACACCAGGTAAATATAGTATAGTGAAAATATTCTAAATCTCTGTATATATTTCAGGAGGCAGACACTGATGCTCTCAGGCTCAGTTTGGATTACACAAGAATATAATAAGAAGAAAAAGGGGTACTGTATCAGCAGATACCAGGTATATATAGTCTAGTGAAAATATTGTAAATCTCTGTATATATTTCAGGAAGCAGACACTGACGCTCTGAGGTTCAGTATGGATTACACAATAATATAAAAAGATGAAAATGGGGTACTATATCACCAGATACCAGGTATATCTAGTATGGTGAAAATATTGGAAATATCCGTATATATTTCCAGAGTCAGGCAAAGACTCTCACACGCTCAGTATAGATTACACCAGAATATAAAATATATATTTCAGGAGGCAGACTAACGCTCAAAGGCTCAGTATGGATTACACAAGAATATAAAAAGATCCACAAGAAATAATCACACATGTGGGCCAATGTTCGAGGTGTCAATGATGCACTTAGAGTGGTGGGTGGAGGAGGACTTTCTGGCAAAAAGGGTAGTGTATCACCAGATACCAGGTATATATAGTATAGTTAAATTATTGGAAATCTCCGTATATATTTCAGGAGGCAGAAACTGACGCTCTCAGGCTCAGTATGGATTATGTGAGAATATAAAAAGTAAAAAATGGGAATTGTATCAGAAGCGTACAGCTGTATACAGCGTTAGGCTAATTTTAAATATCCGTATATATTTCCAGAGTCAGATAAAGACTCTCACAGGGTCAGTATGGATTACACCAGAATAAAAAAAGCAGATCCGCAAGAAATAATCACACATGTGGGCCAATGTTCGAGGTGTCAATGATGCACTTAGAGTGGTCGGTGGAGGAGGACTTTGTGGCAAAAAGGGTAATGTATCACCAGATACCAGGTATATATAGAGTTAAATTATTGGAAATTTCCGTATATATTTCAGGAGGAAGACACTGACGCTCTCAGGCTTAGTATGGATTACACAAGAATATAAAAAGTAGAAAAAGGGAAATGTATCAGAAGCGTACAGCTGTATACAGCGTAGGGGGAAATTGAAATATCCGTATAGATTTCCCAGAGTCAGACAAAGACTCTCACAGGCTCAGTATGGATTACACGAGAATATAAAAAGTAGAAAAAGGGAAATATATCAGAAGCGTACAGCTGTATACAGCATTGGGGTAATTTTAAATATCCATATATATTTCCAGAGTCAAACAAAGACTCTCACAGGCTCAGTATGGATTACACCAGAATATAAAAAGTTGACAAAGTGTACTGTATTAGAAGCGTACAGCTGTATACAGTGTTGGGTTAATTTTAAATGTTCGTATATATTTCAGTTTCAGTAAGCCAGTCCAGACTCTCCGCTACAGGAAACAAGATGGATACAAGTACACACTGTAAGTAGAGTGATTGCAGAAATTTGGAAATTACTAATCAAGGTAAAACCTCCCGGTAGAATTCTCAGAGGCGATGCTGACCCTCAATTACTTTATCTGTGGAGACAGCGAAAATGGTTCTTTGTGAAGAAAGGGTTGCTGTATCGCAGTAGCGTCGATCCCATCACCGTTATTTGTCTCCATCAAATTGTGATGCCAAGGAGAGATGTAAACATGGTCCTCACTGCATATCATGATCAGACTGGTCACTTTGGAGTGCAAAAGACAGAAGCCACAGGCCGTAGGCGATTCTATTGGATTGGCATGAGAGGAGACATTGAAAAATGTTGCCAGGAATGTCACACGTCTGTGACTATTAAAACTGTGAAAGCTGATCAGAAAGCAACACTGCATCCGATTGTGAGTCGACGTCCATTAGAAATGGTAGCCATTGATCATCTGAAGGTAGAGCCAAGCAGGACAGGCCATAGCTACGTCTTAACCATCATTGATCAGTTAACCAAATTTGCAGTGGCTGTCCCTGTGAAGGATTTAACTGCCCAGACTCCAAAGCAGTGGAGCAGGGAGAGGTAAGTATTGCAAGTGCTGGGGCCCTGAGCAAGCAGGGGGGGCCGACTTGTGGGCGATGGCCCTGGAACAGGGCCCCTCATAGTACGCCGGTGTGTCTGACGGTGAGTGGGCCCTCCCACTGTCAGAGACAGTTTTTTGTACTATGAGGGACCCTGTGCCAGTGCCGTCATCCCAGAGTGGGACCCGCCACCTGTTGAGGGCATCGGAGCACTTGGCTGGGTACGCCAGGTGGTGACCCAGCCCTGGGGGGTAAAGCCCAGATAGGGAGGTGGCAAAAATGGCACATGTTCAGGTGTAGACTTGATGTTCAGCAGCTGCAAATGGAGGAATTGGAGAAGTCTGAGGAAGAGTAGGACAAAGCGAGCCATTTTGCTAGAAACCTATGTGTCATCAGGGAAAGGTGGGACAAAATCCTTTGAAATGCATGCATGGTTCATTTTAATGAAGGTTAGATCATCAACATTTTGTGTGGACAGACGGGTCCTTCTTTCTGTCAGGATTGATCCAGCAGCACTTCTGATAGCACACTACCAGCAGGGCAAGCGAGCTCCTGTAAGGCATATTGTGCCAATTCAGGCCAGGTGTCCAGTTTACAGGCCCAGTAGTCAAAGGGAAATGACCGGTGAGGGAGAACATGATAGGGGAGGAGAAGTAATTTGTAACCATAGTTGACAACTGTTGTCTCCTGTCTGTTGCTATAGATTCCTGATTACCAGGCGTGTGAGCTGTCCTGGAGAAATCAGTCCACAACATGGTCATGAAACCCCTGTCTCCAACGCCACTTTGGCTGTGTGCACCACGAACATCTCTTCCATTTGGCCCAGTACGGCTCGTGGTAGAACTGCACTGCTGCTGTTTGCTGGGAATGCCTCTAACAAATGGTTTACCAGAGTTACTTGTTTGTTGGCCAATATTAGCTCTATGTTCTCCTGTGGCATTGTTCTGTAATTTGCCTTTATAGCGTGGATCGAGGGTGGTAGCCAACCAGTAGTCATCATTCTTCATCATTTTGGCAATGCTGGGGTCCCTTTTTAGGATCCGCAAGGCATAATCACACGTGGGCCAATGTTCCAGGTGTCAGTGATGCACTGCCGGTGGTGGGTGGAGAAGCACTTTCTGCCAAATCCACATCCCTCCAGTCACTCACAAACCCTGGACCTGAACTTGGCAAGCCAACATTTTCTCTTGCCCCCTGAGAAGCATCCTCCTCCCCAAAATAATCATCTCCCCGTCCTCCTCCTCTTCCTCTTCTTCCTCCACCTCGTCCAGGACAGTTCCCTGAGCAGACAATGGCTGACAGTCATCAAGGCTTCCCTCTTCCTCCTCCGCTGCAGACGCCTGATCCTTAATGTGCGTCAAAGTTTGCATGAGCAGACACATAAGTGGGATGCTCATGTTTATGATGGCGTCGTCTGCGCTTACCAGCCGTGTGCATTCCTCAAAACTCTGAAGGACTTTACAGAGGTCTTTCAGCTTTGACTACTGCACACCCGACAACTCCATGTCTGCCCTCAAACTGCCTGCCCGTGGATCCTCCCACAAATGCATTATAGCCTGCCTCTGTTCGCACAGCCTCTCAACCATGTGCATGGTGGAGTTCCACCTTGTTGCAACGTCTATGATTAGGCGGTGCTTGGGGAGGTGGAGCGATCGCTGCAGCCTCTGCATGCGACTGGAATCTACGGGGAGCAACCGATGTGCGAGCACAGTCTTTGCACTTTTTGGAGCAGAGCTGTTAACTCAGGATAATTATTTAAGAAGCACTGCACCACCAGGTTCAAGGTGTGAGCCAGGCAAGGTATGTGTCTGAGTTTTGCCAGGGCTATGGCCGTCACAAAATTACGGCCGTTATCACTGACTACCTTGCCTGGCTCAAGATGTAGAGTGCCCAGCCATGACTCAGTTTCTCACTGCAAGTAGTCGGCCAGTACCTCCTCGGTGTGTCTGTTGTCGCCCAAAGACATCATTTTTAAAACAGCCTGCTGACGCTTACCACTAGCTGTTCGATAGTGGGACACCTCGTGTGTAACACTGGCAGTTGCAGATGGAGTGCTCGTGTGACTGCGCTCTGTTGACGAGCTTTCGCTTCTGGAGGAGGAGGAGGGTCGAACGCCTACAGCCAACTGTTGCCTATACCGTGGGCTAGGCAGCACTGTCCCACCGCTGCTGTCCCCTGTTGACCCTGCATCCACCACATTAACCCAGTGCGCAGTGATGAACACGTAACGGCCCTGGCCATGCCTACTGGCCCATGCATCTGTTGTGAGGTGCACCTTTCCACTCACTGATTGTTTGAGTGCATGGACTATGCGGTCTTTCACTTGCAGGTGGAGGGCAGGGATGGCTTTTCTAGAAAAGTAGTGGCGACTGGGTAAGTCATAGCATGGGAAAGCGTAGGCCATGAGCTCTTGGAACCCTGCGCTTTCAACCAAACGGAAGGGCATCATCTCTAATGAGATCAGTTTGGCGGATGAGAGGATGAGTACTTTCTTGTCCAACTCAGAGTGTCTGCTAAGGTGAGCTGGACTTCAGAGCTGTATATGGGGGAACTATCGGTGGACATGACGGACTGAGAGGGGGCTGGTGATGATGGTGGTGGTGGTGATGGCCTAGATGCAGTATTTCGTTGCAAAAACATTGTGATTCCCTGACTGCTTTGGCCTTGCAACAACAACTCAACATTTCTTGCTGGTGGTATGCCAACCGTTGGGCTTACAGTGGGGGAAGTGATGGAGTGTTGCTGGCTAACTTCAATCGGAGCCGGTGCACATGTGCTACCTGAGGTTTTGTAGTCTGTCCAAGCTTGCAAGTGCATGTTCAGTAAATGTCTAAGCATGCAACTGGTATTCAAATTTCTGAGATTTTTCCCTCGGCTAAAGGTCCGTCGGCACTTTTTACAGATAACCTTTGCCTCATCAATAGGATTTTGGTCAATAAAGTGCCACACTGGACTCTTCCTACTATGGTATAAATTTTCAGGGCTTGCACGCCGTGCTAATTTGACCGTCTGGCCAAGCTATCCTACAACTCTTTTTGTTTTTTTAATACCTTTTTGGACTGATACGGGCCTGCCAGATAACCCCAGCTGCGATGTCGATACCTGCTGCGGATCCTTCTCCTCTTCTGAGCTATTGCCAGCGGCACCCTCTTCCCCCACTGGATGCCAATCTGGGTCAACAACTGGGTCATCCATCACCTCCTCTTAAATTTCATCTGCACCTTCCTCTGTGTCACCGTGTAAGGTGGTAGAGTATGCAGGAAGGGGCACCTGAGTTTCATCAGGGTCACATGCTGGCTTAGTACACTGCGAGGGCAATGTAGTGCTGTGGTTGAATGTACCAGCACAATCATCTAGCAGTGGCTGTGCATCAGTGCACTCCATGTCAGATTCATCTTTGACTGGGGAATTCAGGATTTGACTTGATAACCCAGGCATGGTATGTGAAAAGAGCTCCATGGAGTAATCTGAAGTGTGGGCTGCCGCATCCTTCACTTTTGGTGGGGGTGAAGGACACAAGGACAGGGGTTGTTCCTGACCAGAAGCATGCACTGACGACTCAGTGCTTGGAGCTTTTGAAACTTCAGAAGAGGAGGAGATAGAGCTGGAGGCTGTTTCGGCAATGTAAGCCAAAACCTGTTCCTGATGCTCCAGCTTTAAAAGCAGTTTATGTAATCCCAGAAAAGGGAGCCTTCCAGGCCTTCTGGAGCCAGACGATGAGGCAGGCTCAACACCTCCTGCCTTTGGTGCTATTGTGCTTTTGGCACTACCAGCAGATGCACCACCACCACCATCAGTAGCAGGTGGCCCCCCCATGACCACGTCAGCGACCTCTTCCACCATATTTCCTCATGTTTGTGTAAATGTACCCAAAATAACAGCAAATATGTGGTACATTATCGGAAGCGTACAGCTGTATACTGTGAAGGTGAAAAATCTTAATCTCCGTATATATTTGCGGAGTAACAGACACAGACTCTCACAGGCTCAGTATAGATTATACTAGAATATAAAAACCAAAAAAGTGTACAGTATCAGAAGCGTACAGCTGTATACAGTGCTGGGGGAATCTTAAATCTCCGTATATATTTCAGGAGTAACACACACAGTCAGAGGCCCAGTCTGGATAACACCAGAATATGAAAATCAGAAAAGTGTACTTTATCAGTAGTGTACAGCTGTATACAGTGTTGTGTGAATTGTAAATCTCCGTATATATTTCAGGAGTAGCACACACAGTCAGAGGCCCAATCTGGATAGCACCTCAATATTAAAATCAGCAAAAGTGTACTGTATCAGTAGCGTACAGCTGTATACAGTGTTGGGGGAATTGTAAATCTCCGTATATATTTCAGGAGCAACACACACAGTCAGAGGCCCAGTCTGGATAACACCAGAATATGAAAATCAGAAAAGTGTACTCTATCAGTAGCGTACAGCTGTATACAGTGTTGGGGAAATTTTAAATCTCCGTATATATTTCAGGAGTAAAACACACAGTCAGAGGCCCAGTCTGGATAACACCACAATATTAAAATCAGCAAAAGTGTACTGCATCAGTAGCGTACAGCTGTAAACAGTGTTGGGGGAATTTTAAATCTCCGTATATATTTCAGGAGCAACACAGTCAGAGGCCCAGTCTGGATAACACCAGAATATGAAAATCAGAAAAGTGTACTCTATCAGTAGCGTACAGCTGTACACAGTGTTGGGGGAATTTTAAATCTCCCTATATATTTCAGGAGCAACACAGCCAGAGGCCCAGTCTGGATAACACCAGAATATGAAAATCAGAAAAGTGTACTCTATCAGTAGAGTACAGCTGTATACAGTGTTGGGGGAATTGTAAATATCTGTATATATTTCAGGAACAACACACAGTCAGAGGCCGAGTCTGGATAACAGCAATAGCACAAAAAGAGGACTTAAAAATCCTCCAAAAATTCAAAAAATACAACAAAAAGGCAGAGATGCTCACCTGCCCAGGCCTTCAAACAAATGCACTATCAGGATGCAGTGGACCCACGTCTTTAAGATGATGGCAAAACAGGTGCAAGAATACAGATGAGACAACCGCTCACAACCTACCAATCCATGGCGGGGGCGGCTGCTTGGTATATTGGTGCACAATGAAGACTTGTATGCAGCACTGCTCACATTATGGCAATGCACAGCATCCAGTTAAACAGCCTAGTATTTACACCCTTCATATATATTTCAGGAGTAACACACACGGTCAGAGCCTAGTCTGGATAACACCAGAATATGAAAATCAGAAAAAGTGTACTCTATCAGTAGCGTACAGCTGTGTACAGTGTTGGGGGAATTGTAAATCTCCATATATATTTCAGGAGTCACACACAGATAGCATGTATTTGTCTGTGATACCAGCCAGTACACGGTAGTGTGAGTAGCGTACAGCTATATACGGTGTGGGAAAAAATGAACGCTCGGTAACTGTGCAGAAAAAAGTTAAAGTATTAGTGCTGTGTAGGTGCTGTGTTAAAAAGCAGTCTGCACTGCAGGGTACACACAGCAATACAGCTAGCAGGCGGCCTAATAATCAGCTCTGCTGCACACTAGAAATTCCTCCAATGTCACTGGCAGGCAGCCTAATAATCAGCTCTGCTGCTCCACACAATAAATTCCTCCCCTGTCATTGGCAGGCAGCCTAATAATCAGCTCTGCTGCTCCACACGAGATATTTCTACCCTGTGTGAGACAGTGAAGGGGTATGTATTGGATGGGGTGTACATCTCGCCCA
Organism: Oophaga sylvatica; assembly: GCA_033576555.1. Lineage (NCBI taxonomy): Eukaryota > Metazoa > Chordata > Amphibia > Anura > Dendrobatidae > Oophaga > Oophaga sylvatica. Next base: position 84,187 of record JARQOD010000949.1, on the reverse strand, counting down.
GGTACTTAGCTGACTGGCGTAAGGGAAATGTATGGCTTTGTAAACCTAGTGGTGGAGCAAGTTCACTACACCCTCCATTCAGTACAGGCTTGCAGCTCAAACCTGAGGCCACTCAGGTTTTAATTAGGCAGCTAGAAGTAGGTGGTTGAGAACACAGACATTGAGCTCTCAGTCTGGATGTGACTCCAGACACTGCAGGAGTCTCCGGGAAACCACACGCTGGTAAATACTGAATATATGTGTTGTTTTGGGCCAGGCTGGTAGAGTCTGGGCCCTGATAGTGAGGAAACTCTCTGTGTTTAGTGAGTAGCCGGACAGGCTGAGGATTTTGGTTTATGAGTTGGTTTTGCTCATGTTTGTTTGCTGTGGACTTACAATAAAGCTGGTTGCGGCCAGTTTGTACCAGAATTGCTGTCTGTGATTGAACTGTTTTGATGCCACTCTGTCTACCCGAGACGGCGATCCCAGAGCTATATCCCCTGAAAAGCTTACACCTGTCACTGGCAGGCAGCCTAAGTACCAACGTTGCTGCACACACCAAAACCCTCCCCTGTCACTGCACACTAACTGTACAGCACAATTGCTATAAGCACAAGCACAGAATCACTTTTCTTTCCTGCCTAACGCTCTCACTACTGAGAACCAGTAGCAGCAGCCTCTCCCTACGCTAAGATCAGCAGAAGTAAAATGGAGGTCGGCGGTGAGGGCTCTTATAGGCACTGTGACGCCACACAAAACAAGCCAATCACTGCAATGCCCTTCTCTAAGATGGTGCTGGCTGCTGCCCATGTCATCGCGTTGCCCACAGTCTGCGTCCTTGCTCATTCGCCGAGAAAAGGCCCTTAAAGTATTATGGGAAAACCGACTTGGGTGCAATGGTCGCCGAACACGTGACCAACATCACGCTATGGTAAGGTTTCGCTCGGCAAAACCCGACTTTGGCGAAAGTCTGTCTTTTTTAACCCCTTTATTCCATCAGACGTACTATTCCGTCCATGTGATCCTGGACCTAATTCACATGGATGGAATAGTACGTCATGGGCGATCAGCTGCGCTCCCTCCGGGAGCGCAGCTGATCGCCGCCGGGTGTCAGCTGACCGCTCCCGGCACATTAACCCCTGGCACACCGCGATCAAACATGATCGCGGTGTACTGGGGGCACAGGGGAGGATCGCGCAGGGTGGAGGCTCCCTGCACGCCCCCCTGAGACCCTCAGACCAGCGCGATGTGATCGCGCTGTTCTGAGGGCTTCCTCCCTCCCAGGACCCGGATCCAAGATGGCGCCAGGGTCCTGGAGGGAGGCGGCTTCCTCAGTGCCTGCTGAGAGCAGGCACTGAGAAGCCTGCTGCACTGCCTGAGCGATCGCTGGTGTGACAGTGTGCTGTGCAAAGTAAAAAAATCACAACTACACCTAATCATATGTAACAAAATCAGGAGCCTCCTGATGAAACTGAGGACGGTGAAACGCGCGTCGGGGCTCTTCTGATGGTCCCGGTGGGCTCTGCTACACTCGACTAATATGTCACTAGGTAATTTACCCCTTTATTTTCTGTGACTGATATTCTTTACTGCCTTTTGTTATCGGCTTCTGCTGACTTACAGCATAGACTGATTTTGTTACATATGATTAGGTGTAGTTGTGATTTATAGGATCATTGTACCATTTATGGATTCATTTAGCATCGCTAATTTTCCTATATTGTATACGTGCTTGACCTACATAGACCCCTCTTGGGCAATTCATGGCAAGTTTGCTATAAGGCAATGACAATGTATTCATACTATGCATAAGTGATTTACTTCTTTTAATCAATCTTAATAGATAACTTCCGTCTTTCCTTACTTGTGAAATAACTAAGGCATGTTGTAGCATACCCACGGGGCCCACGTTCCTGTCTATCTGGCTTATAATTAACATCATATCCATTTTTTGCCAATTTCTGTTAGTTGCTTATATTGTCTTCCTCACACTGATACCCTGTATCTTTGTCTTTATTATTTATGTAATAAAATAAATTTTGATATTTTTCTATAAATCCTCCTACTTTTGTAGAATCTTTATTTCTAGATTTATTCATTTCTGTTCGATAATTTTATTTATATTATTTATCATTGTTACAATCGTTTTTCTTCTTGTTTGGTAATAAAAGTACACATATTTGGTATCGCCGCGTCCGAAACGACCCCCCCTATAAAACTCCCACTAGTTAACCCCTTTAGTGAACCCCTTAAAAAAAAAAAAAAGAAGCAAAAAATCAATGCTTTATCATCATACCGCCGAACAAAAAGTGGAATAACACGCGATCAAAAGACCGATATAAATAAACATGGTACCGCTGAAAACGTCATCTTGTCCCGCAAAAAACGAGCCATCATACAGCATCATCAGTGAAAAAATAAAAAAGTTATAGCTCGCAGAATAAAACGATGCAAAAATAATAATTTTTTATATAAAATTGTTTTCATTCTATAAAAGCACCAAAACATAAAAAAATGATATAAATGATGTATCACCGTAATCGTACTGACCCGAAGAATAAAACTGCTTTATCAATTTTACCACACGCGGAACGGTATAAACGCCTCCCCCAAAAGAAATTCATGAATTGCTGATTTTTGTTCATTCTAACCTCCCAAAAATCGAAATAAAAAGCGATTAAAAATGTCACATGCTCAAAAATGGTACCAATAAAAACGTCAACTCGTACCGCAAAAAATAAGACCTCACATGACTCTGTGGGCCAAAATATGCAAAAATTATAGCTCTCAAAATGTGGTGATGCAAAAAACTATTTTTTGCAATAAAAAGCGTCTTTTAGCGTGACAGCTGCCAATCATAAAAACCCGCTATAAATAGTAAATCAAACCCCCCTTTATCACCCCCTTAGTTAGGGAAAAATAATAAAATTAAAAAAATGTATTTATTTCCATTTTCTCGTTAGGGTTAGGGTTGCGGCTAAAGTTAGGGTTAGGGTTGGCGCTAACGTTAGGATTAGGGTTGGGATTATGGTTAGGGGTGTGTTAGGGTTAGGTTTGTGGTTAGGGTTGGGACTAGGGTTAGGGGTGTATTGGGGTTAGGGTTGGAGTTAGAATTGGGGGGTTTCTGCTGTTTAGGCACATCAGGGGCTCTCCAAATGTGACATGGCGTCTGATCTCAATTCCAGCCAATTCTGCGTTGAAAAAGTCAAACGGTGCTCCTTCACTTCTGAGCTCTGCCATGCGCCCAAACAGTAGTTTACCCCCACATATGGGGTATCAGCGTACTCTGGACCACAAGAGTTATTGTGCAATTTGGCCTATTTCTCCTGTTACCCTTGGGAAAATAAAAAATTGGGGGCGACAAAATCATTTTTGTAAAAAAAAAATGATTTTTTTTTTTTACAGCTGTATGTTATAAAACTTCTGTGAAGTACTTGGGGCTTCATAGCGCTCACCACACTTCTAGATAAGTTCCTTGTGGGGTCTATTTTCCAAAATGGGGTCACTTGTGGGGGGTTTCCACTGTTTAGGCGCATCAGGGGCTCTCCAAATGTGACATGACGCCCCCAGACCATTCCATCAAAGTCTGCAATCCAAAACATCACTACTTCCCTTCCGAGCCCAGACGTGCACCCATACAGTCGTTTTCTCCCAATTGGTACAGCTACTCAGGACAAATTGGACAACAAATTTTGGGGTCCAATTTCTCCTGATACCCTTGTGAAAATAAAATATTGGGGGCGAAAAAATCATTTTTGTAAAAAAAAAAGGATTTTATATTTTTACGGCTGTACGTTATAAACTTCTGTGAAGCACTTCGGGGTTCAAAGTGCTCACCACACATCTAGATAAGCTCCTTGTGGGGTCTATTTTCCAAAATGGGGTCACTTGTGGGGGTTTCCTCTGTTTAGGCTCATCTGGGGCACTACAAACGGAACATGACCCCAACAATGTTTGCATTCCAAAACGTTACTGCTTCCTTTCCAAGCCCTGCCGTGCGCCCAAACAGTTCCCCCCCCCCACATATGGGGTATCAGCGTACTCAGCACAAATTGGACAACAACTTTTGGGTTCCAATTTCCTCGGGAAAAATCAAAAATTTGGGACTAAAAAATCATTTTTGTGGAAAATTGTTTTTTTTTTTTCACACCCAGGCATTATAAACTTTTGTGAAACACTTTGGGGTTCAAAGTGCTCACAACAGATCTAGATAAGTTCCTTAGGGGGTCTAGTTTCCAAAATGGTGTCACTTGTGGGGGGTTTCCACTGTTTAGGCGTATCAGGGGCTCTCCAAACACGACATGGCGTCCAATCTCAACTCCAGCCAATTTTAGTTTGAAAAAGTCAAACGGCGCTCCTTCCCTTACGAGCTCTGCCATGTGCCCAAACAGTGGTTTTCCCCCACATATGGGGTATTGGCGTACTCAGGAGAAATTGCACAACAACTTTATCTGCCCATTTTCTCCTTTTACCCTTGCGAAAATAAAAAAAAGTTTGTAAAAGATCATTTTTGTGGCTAAAAAGTTAAATATTAATTTTTTCCATCCACGTTGCTTCAGCTCCTGTGAAGCACCTGAAGGGTTATTAAACTTCTTGAATGTAGTTTTGAGTAGCTTGAGGGGTGCAGTTTTTATAATGGTGTCACTTTTGGGTATTTTCTGCTATATAGACCCGTCAAAGTGACTTCAAATATGAGGTGGTCCCTAAAAAAATGGCTTTGTAAATTTTGTTGTAAAAATGAGAAATCACTGGTCAACTTTTAACCCTTATAATTTCCTAACAAAAAAAAATTTTGGTTCCAAAATTGTGCTGATGTAAAGTAGACATGTGGGAAATGTTATTTCGTAACTATTTTGTGCGACATATTTCTCTGTTTTAAGGGAAAAAAAATTCAAAGTTTGAAAATTGCAAAATTTTCAAAATTTTCGCCATATTTGCGCTTTTTTCAAAAATAAACGCAAGGTATATCGAAGAAATTTTACCACTACCATGAAGTACAATATGTCACGAGAAAACAGTCTCAGAATCGCGAAGATCCATTGAAGCATTCCAGAGTTATAACCTCATAAAGAGACAGTGGTCAGAATTGTAAAAATTGGCCTGGTTATTAACGTGCAAACCACCCTTGGGGGTGAAGGGTTAAAATTGACCAACCTGTTTCGCTCAACTCTAGTGCATATAAATATATTCAAATTGCTGCCTCTTTAAAAGGAGAACAGAGACCTGAAACTGAACATGGAGGTGAATCAATACAACCAGGTCCAGAACTGAATCTCCTTAGACTTGACATGAAGACTCTTCTGTGGTTACTCAGTGCTGTATTGTCTCTACAATGTGAGTTGCAATTAATGAAAATATCTGAACATCTCAGTAACAACATGAGATCCTGGATGATCTGATATCTGATTATTATATTATTCACATATTTGTGTTATTTGTGTTTTATTTTATAGGTGTCACATCACAAATCTCTATGGTGGAGTCTGGTCCTGGGATTGTGAGACCATCAGAGACTCTGGGTCTGACCTGTAAAGTGACCGGTGCCTCCCTCACTGACAGCACTAACATGCATTGTGAAGATTGGATCAGACAACCTGAAGGGAAAGAACTGGAGTGGTTGGGGCACATATGTTATAACAGTGGCAAAGCATATGCCCAGTCTGTCCAGGGACGTATGACTCTAACAAGAGACACAAATAAAGGAGAAGTTTATTGTAAACTCAATGGAGCAAAACCTGAAGAAACTGGGACATATTATTGTGTTCGAAAAACATACACAGTCTAATATATGGACTGAGGACATGAACATAAACCGATTTACTGATGAAAATAAAGATTCTCAGCTTAAGGGCTCATACTCACATGCGAGGAAAGTGTCCGATGCTCGCATGTGAAATCCCAGCTCTGGCGCCAGCACTCGGGAGTGGAGTGCGCGGCTACATGTATTTATATGCAGCCGCTCGCTCCACTCCCGAGTGCCGGCGCCAGAGCTGGGATTTCACATGCAAGCATCGGACGATTTCCTCGCATGTGAATATGAGCCCTAAGGCAAGAGTTACACTACTGTATAATACGGACGAGTGCAATGCTATAAAAAATTGCAAAGCTCTCGGACCAATGTTAATCTATGGGGCAGCTCTCATCATCCGTTTTTTTCTTGCCGTATTATACATGTGAGTGAAATCGCAGCATGCTGCGATTTGCAGTGTATATCGGCCGAGAATCGCCAATGCAAGTCTATGGGTGCGAGAAAAAATGGATTACACACAGACCATGCATGTGACTTGTGAGAAATACGCATCGGTGTACTTAGAAAAGCCGGCAATTCAGTGCGCTGTACTGTAAAATCACACTGACAGGTTAAAATAGAATAGATAGAATGCTTGTCTACACATAGTATAGGTATATATCAGGGGCGTAACTAGGAACGGCAGGGCCCCACAGCAAACTTCACAATGGGCCCCCCCCGCCTCCGGCCGCCATTTTAAAAAATATATATATTTTTTTAAAAATCACTAATCGCAAACGGCAAATGGATTGAATAATCCAGTCGCCATTTGCAAATTTTTAGCCACTTTGGCGACCATTTTGGTCGCCATCTGTAGCACTGTAAAGAGGCCTGCTGTTTTCGGGGCCCCATTAGGGGCCTGCTGTTTCCTGGGACACTAGGCCCCTGATGGGGCCTGCAGTTTCCTGGGGCCCTAGGCCCCTGATGGGGCCTGCATTTTCCTGGGGCCCAAGGCCCCTAATGGGGCCTGCAGTTTTCTTTGGACCTAGACCCCTAATGGGGCCTGCTGCTTCCTTTGGACCTAGGCCCCTAATGGGGCCTGCTGTTTCCTAGGGCCCCATTAGGGGCCTGCTGCTTCCTGGGGCCACTAATGTGGCCCGCTGGGGCCTGAGGCCCCTGATACACTCACACCTCCCCCCTCCGCTCTCCCCCCTCTCCTCAAGTGCCGGGATGGGAAGCTGCGGCTGCTGCGTCCCTGTAAAAGAGAGTCAGACTCAGCAAGCATACTTACCAATCTGCCAATCCTCAGGTGACTGCGTCCTCCAGCTCTTCTGCTCCATGCGCCGCTCCGTCCTCCACGCTCCGACGTCCACCACGCCAGCCTTGCATGTGACGTGAGAGCGCGCGCACGCCCCCACGTCACATGACGCGGAAGTGCCGGACTGCTCGGGGCCCGTCCCACCTCTTCTCATAGCGGCGCCGGAGGTGGCAGCGGGCCCCATATCAGACTCACACCCAGAGGTGTATCTAGGCTTTCTGGCACCCGGGGCAAGAATTCGGTTTGGCGCCCCCCCCCCAAGCACACATGCGATTTGCACACTTAGTCATGTACCCACGAGCTGCTCTCCCTAATGCTCTCAATGTTCAGTGAAAAACTGAGAGAAGCAGGAAGAGAAGCTGGTTGTCACAGGACCATAAGTATAAAAATCGCATATGAGTGAAGTGTCCATGAGATGACTGCTGGAACCTGCAGAGCTGAATCCTGACATTGCAGCTTCTGAATTCTCACAACGAATGCACTGCACACTTTTAGGATTCTCCATTACCGGTGGCAAGAGTACACGGTCATGTCAGCATAAGCATGTGATTTATATACTTCTGGCCACATTCCGACTAGACGTGCCTGGCCTCGCTCTGTTCATTTTCATTGAGTGAGGCCACACGTCTAGTCAGCATGTAACCGCATGTATGTAAATTACCGGCACGAGAGAATCCTAACAGCATGCAGTGAGCACTGTGAGAATTCTGAAATTGACTAATTCTCATGTTTTTATTTATGTTAGGAGCATTAAAGGGGTTCCAGGTCTGTGCTGAGTCTGCAGTCATTCTATGTGACACAGACCTGGAGAACCCCTTTAATGCTCCTAACAAATAAAGACATGAGAATTAGTCAATTTCACAAATAATATTTACATCCAGGTACCTTATAGATGACGCTCTCTTTGGAGTCGTTCTCCTTTTCTTCATCTTGTCCAGATCCCATGATGAGTTTTCTCATCCACAGCCGTCTCTGCAGACCTCCATCTTCTCCGCTCTTCTGCACCAACTCTCCACACGATGCCCTTAAAGACAGAAGAGTCATTATAATGCCCCTAAATAAAAATATCTGCTATATACTGTCACCTCACACTATTCCCCTCCCTCCTCACACTGTCTCCTCTCACATCCCCCCTGTTCAGCATACTGTCTCCTCATATATTTACCCCCTCACTCTCTATACTGTCTGCTCACACATAACCCTGACTCCCAATACTGTGTCTGCACACATCCCATCACCCTCACTCCCCATACTGTGTCTGCACACATCCCATCACCCTCACTCCCCATACTGTGTCCACATACATTCACCCGTTCGCTCCCCATACTGTCTGCACCCATCCCCCATACTGTTTCCTCATACATACTCTTCAGTACCCTCAAATCCCCCACACATATTAAATGCCCCTATCCTCACTCCAAATCCCCCCCACACACATTAAACCCCCCCATCCCCACTCCAAATCCCCACACGCATTAAGTATCCCCTATCCCCACTCCAAATCCCCCCACACACATTAAATCCCCCATCCCCACTCCAAATCCCCCCACACATAAAATAACCCCCATCGCCACTCCAAATCCCCCCACACATAAAATAACCCCCCATCGCCACTCCAAATCCCCCCACACATAAAATAACCCCCATCACCACTCCAAATCCCCCCACACATAAAATAACCCCCCATCCCCACTCCAAATCCCCCCACATAAAATAACCCCCCATCCCCACTCCAAATCCCCCCACACATAAAATAATCCCCCATCTCCACTCCAAATCCCCCACATAATGTATCCCCCCATATCCACTCCAAACCCCCCCACACATAAAAGAACCCCCATCCCCACTCCAAATCCCCCCACATAATGTATCCCCCATCCCCACTCCAAACCCCCCACACATAAAAGAACCCCCATCCCCACTCCAAATCCCCCCCACACATAATGTATCCCCCATCCCCACTCCAAACCCCCCACACATAAAAGAACCCCCATCCCCACTCTAAATCCCCCCCACACATAATGTATCCCCATCCCAACTCCAAACCCCCCACACATAAAAGAACCCCCATCCCCACTCCAAATCCCCCCACACATAATGTATCCCCCATCCCCACTCCAAACCCCCCACACATAAAAGAACCCCCATCCCCACTCTAAATCCCCCCCACACATAATGTATCCCCCATCCCCACTCCAAATCCCCCCACACATAAAAGAACCCCCATCCCCACTCCAAATCCCCCCCACACATAATGTATCCCCCATCCCCACTCCAAATCCCCCACACATAAAAGAACCCACATCCCCACTCTAAATCCCCCCACACATAATGTATCCCCCCATCCCCACTCCAAATCCCCCCACACATTAAAGAACCCCCATCCCCACTCCAAATCCCCCCCACACATAATGTATCCCCCCATCCCCACTCCAAACCCCCCCACACATAAAAGAACCCACATCCCCACTCTAAATCCCCCCACAAATAATGTATCCCCCCATCCCCACTCCAAATCCCCCCACACATAAAAGAACCCCCATCCCCACTCTAAATCCCCCCCCATACACACACACTCACACAGTATGTCCCCAATTTATCTTCTGTGGTATCTTCAGCTCCATAATGGAGCACACTCACCACAAATCTTCACCCTTCTGGGCGCCGACGACGAGTGACGTCAGCAGCGTGATCACATGACCTGATCACGCTGCAGACGTCGCTCTGACCCGGCGGTCAGAGCTTCAATTGTACTGGCGTCTGTATAGACGCCAGTGCAATTGATCCCTGGGAGCCGGCACACAGCAGCTTCTCTGCACTGGCTGTCAGCTTGACAGCCGGCACAGGGAGCCGCCGACTCTCATGCCGGGGCGGCAGAACGCAGCCGCAGGGGAGTCACTGCGGACCGCCGCATTAGGCGGCCCGACTGCGCCCCCCTGCCGGCTGCCCCCCCTAGATACGCCCCTGCTCACACCACCGGCAGCTTGCGGAACTACTGTGGTGGTAGGTGAAGCAGCTGCAGCAGGGACGGGCCCCCTTCTAGCCCGGGCCCTGTGGCAGCTGCTTCCCCTGCTTCCACGATAGTTCCGCCCCTGGTATATATATATATATATATATATATATATATATAGATAGCTATGTCTTTGACACACACATATATATATATATATATGTAAGGTTCTTTGTATATGTTCTTGAAACTCAGTTTTTCCGTCAGCCATTTTGCTTTCTGTCTTGCTGCAGCTATCTTGCCCTCAGTCAATATGGAGTTTTCAGCTTTCATGTTCCCGCCCTGATTCTCTCCCTCTTGCTTCTTAAGCAGCCACAGCTGAGCAATCAGTGCTTCTGAATCTAGCCTGCAGTGAACCTGTGACCTGACTCCTGGAAGCCTTGGACTATGTACTCCAGCTATTCCTACTGAGGAACTCTGAACACTTGTGGACTCTGGAACCCTGCTCTTTGAAAGATCCACGTTTGCATGGACTTACGGTAACAGAGAAGAAGATCCTGAACCTGTTGTGGAGAGTGATTGCTGAGCTTAAGTTACTCTGGCCTGCTGTGTCTCCTGCTTCTGTATCTGCAAACTGTGTGACTATTTTTGCCACTTGTATGAAGTAATACAAGACCTATATCAAACCTGTGTCTCATGTATTTTCATCGCACCCAAGCACAAGACGCTATATGAACTGTACTACATACATTACAAGATTCAGAAGCCAAAACGTTAGTGTCTGCTGGGTCTGGGAAGGCTGTGTCTGCTGTAACTGTGGATATCAGACGTCCAGTTGTACTTTCTGTGATGACAGTGGTTGTGACTTCTCACAACCATTCCAGGTGAGCAATTCCCTTAAGTTTTTTTTTCTGCAGTGTTACCACGGGTAAACACTATTGTTTTTTTTTTCTCTTACCTCTTTTGTGTCTGCTGTAACCTTGGATATCAGATGTCCGGTTGAACTTTCTGTGATGATAGTGGTTGTGACTTCTCACAACCATTCCAGGTGAGCAGTTCCCTTAATTTTTTTTTCTCTTTGCAGTGTTACCACAGGTAAACACTATTGTTTTTTTTTTTTTTTTTTTTCCTTTTCTCCTCTCCTTCCAGTACTCCTGTCTTAAAAGATCTGGAAAATGGAGGCCCGCATAAAGGAACTTTGCGGAGTGACTGATAATATCCTTGCAGATTTACAGACTATAAAAACCCGTTTTACAAACCTACAGGACCTCACTAATCACAATTTGCAAGTGTTTGGACAGCCTGCCCAGGATTTGCGAGCCAGGATTGAGGTTCTAGAGGAGCGAGTCCAGGCTCCTGCCGTAGCCCCAAGTTCTGGGATTCCCAAGTTGCCCCCTTTTCGTTTTGGCGGTGAACGTGAAAAATTCAGGGGATTTATTAACCAATGCAATCTGTTTTTTTCTGCACATGCTTCACAATTTCCCACTGAACGATCTAAAGTGCTTACTATAATTATGTTACTTACCAACAAGGCTTTGATGTGGGCAAACCCTCTGATTGAGACTGAGGATGAATGTTTGGATCATCTTGATGCTTTCATTTCAGCCATGGGGCAGGTGTTTGATGACCCCAATCGAGGTGCAACAGCTGAAGCAGCCATGTTAACTTTGCGCCAAGGTAAGCACTCGGTAGCCGAATATGCCTTGGATTTCAGGAGATGGGCCCTTGATACCACCTGGGACAGTTCCGCCAAAAAATCTATTTTTCGAAAGGGGTTGTCTCCACTAATTAAGGATGAACTTGCTCGTGCCGACCCTCCCACTGCGTTAGGTGACTTTATTAACTACTGCATCCGTATTGATGCTCGCCTGACTGAACGCAGGCAAGAGAGATGGTTCGAAAGCAATCGCACTAACCTTTTCCTACCTTCCTCCCCAGCTAAGGAACCTTTGAGTAGTATCACACGGAACCTGAACCTGAACCCATGCAGGTAGACTCTTTACAAAGACGGGTTAGTGATGCACGCAAGGAACATCGTTTTAAGGAAAATCTATGTTTCTATTGTGGTAAGTCAGGGCACTTCATTATAAACTGCCCCAGCCGTTCTCGTAAGACTACTGCAGCACTCATTCACTGTGAGTGTTGCGAGAGGAGATCTGTCAGGTCCGAGCCTCAGGCTCCAGAGAGATCTGCAGCAACAGATCTTGATTTCTCGGACTTAAACTCCGTTACTTCTGAGGACGATGACTGTGTAAACGCTGCAATTTTTCAAGTTTCCTCAGCGGTGTCCAGCTGAGTTGTAGGAAAACAATTCTCATTGCTTCCTTTCCATCAAACTCTGGGTTAACTCAGTCTGGGTGTCTAGCTCTGCTATGATCGACTCAGGGGCAAGTGGGAATTTTATGGATGTCTCCTTTGCTCTGAAACAGGGGATACGTTCAGTGAAGAAGGCTACTCCATTACAGATGGAAACTGTGGATGGCTCCCTGCTGACCTCTGGACCAGTGGATCAGGAAACGGAGCCTTTAAGGGTCCTTATGGGTAAAGATCATCAAGAGAAACTGTCCTTTATGCTTATCTCTTCTCCCCACTTTCCCATTATTCTAGGGCTACCATGGCTGCAGGCTCAGAACCCTACCATTAACTGGGAGACCAAGGAATTACACTTTCCAGAGAAACAGATGAGTCCAGAAGTTTCAGCTTGCTCTGTTCCTAAAGGAACCATGTCAGTCCCTGAACTACCAGCTGTATACCAGGACTATGTGGATTTATGTGACAAGAAGAACGCTGACCAGCTTCCCCCTCACCGTCCATATGATTGTCCAATTGAATTATTGCCTGGAGCAGAGATACCTTTTGGTAAGATCTACCCCCTGGCGGGGCCTGAGCTAAAGGCTTTAAAGGATTACATAGACGAAAATCTAGCCAAGGGCTTCATACGCCCCTCTTCATCTCCTGCAGGTGCACCCATCTTCTTTGTGAAGAAGAAAGATGGATCTCTGAGACCCTGCGTAGACTATAGGGAACTCAATAAGGTTACTATTAGAAACCGTTATCCATTGCCTTTAATCCCTGAGTTATTGGAGAGAGTACGGCATGCCAAAATTTTCTCTAAATTGGATCTCCGTGGGGCCTATAACTTGGTCCGTATTAGACCTGGGGATGAGTGGAAGACTGCATTCAGGTCACGCTATGGACACTTTGAATATCTAGTTATGCCTTTTGGTCTGAGTACCGCCCAGCCACTTTCCAACACTTGGTGAATGATATCTTCAGGGATCTCCTAGATACATTCGTGGTGATTTATTTGGATGATATTCTAATTTTTTTAATTCCACAGAGGAACATCATGGACATGTGAGAATGGTCTTGGAACGTTTAAGACAAAACCATCTTTACATCAAACTTGAAAAGTGTGAATTCCATAGGACCGAAATTCAATTTCTGGGGTATGTACTGTCTACACAAGGAATTAGTATGGATGGAAGCAAGACCCAAGCCATCAAGGATTGGCCAAGTCCTAGAAATGTGAAGGAGGTGCAGCGCTTCATCGGGTTTGCCAACTTCTATAGACGTTTCATTAGGAATTTCTCTGAGGTAGTGTCACCTATCACCCAACTTACCCGGAAAGAGTCTAGGTTCTCCTGGACTCCCCAAGCCCAGGAAGCATTTTCCCGTCTGAAAGATAAATTTACCACTGCACCTATCTTGGTACATCCCAACCCCGAACTTGCCTTCATAATAGAGGTGGATGCTTCAGATTGTGCCGTTGGAGCTATACTCTCTCAAAGAACAGGTGAGAAGAATGTCTTGCATCCCTGTGCCTTCTTTTCCCAGCAGTTGTCTTCGGCTGAGAGGAACTACGATGTGGGCAATAGAGAGTTGTTGGCCATTATTGCCGCCTTCAAAGAATGGAGACACCTTCTTCAGGGAGCTGCACACAAATAGTCGTCCTGACAGACCATCGCAACCTTGAATTTATCAGGTCGGCTAAATGCCTGACGCCTCGTCAGGCTCGCTGGAATCTTTTCTTAACCCAATTTAATTTTGTTATTTCTTATAGACCAGGATCACGCAATGGAAAGGCTGATGCACTCTCTAGGATTCATTCAGCAGAGACCCGTCCACTTGCTGCTCCTAAGACTATTCTTCCTGACTCTAGATTCCTGGGAGTGATTCATAATCAAGACCTACTTAAGGACATCAAGGAAGCATACCATGCGGATTCCTTGTTGGCACAACCCCCAAGGGACGTAAGTCTTGTCTTTAAGAATGGTGTGTGGATTCTGGGACAACGTCTGTATATTCCTGAAACAGTCAGATTGAGAGTATTGCAACTTATTCACGATTCCAAGATAGCTGGGCATAGGGGAATTCTAAAGACACAAGAATTTCTTTCTCGTTTCTTTTGGTGGCCCACTTGCAGGAAGGATGTTTTAAACTATGTCACTTCATGTGAAGTCTGTGCAAGATGCAAAACACCTCGCTCCTCACCAACTGGTCTGCTGCAACCTCTTCCCACCCCGTCCCGCCCGTGGGGATCCATTTCTATGGACTTCATTGTGGAGTTACCAACCTCTCAAGGGAAGAACACCATTCTAGTGGTGGTTGACCGTCTAACAAAAGCAGCTCATTTTATCCCTTGTGTCGGCTTACCCACTGCAAAACAGACATCAGATTTGATGATTAAAGATGTGTTTCGCTTACATGGAGTACCCGATGAGGTTATTTCGGATCGAGGGGTGCAATTCACTTCTAGATTTTGGCAAAATTTCTGTGCAGCATTGGACATTAAAGTAAACCTTTCTTCTGCTTTTCATCCCAGACTAATGGATAGACCGAACGAACCAATCAAACCCTGGAGCAGTATCTCCGCTGCTTTATCTGCCACCTACAGGATGATTGGGTGGATCTACTTCCATTAGCTGAGTTCTCTTATAACAACTCTCAGAGTGCCTCCACTAAGCAGTCTCCTTTTTACTCCAATCTAGGTTATCATCCTAACATTCTACCACGATTTCCCATAGAAACGCCTTTACCAGCAGTGGCGGAAAGAATCACGTCTTTACAGAAGAATATGGATCTTCTAAAAGAGAATCTGGAATCGGCTCAGGAAAGGTACAAGAAAGCAGCAGATAAATTTCGTAAACCTGCACCAGCTTTCAAGGTAGGAGACCTGGTCTGGCTGTCAACCAGAAATCTTAAGTTAAGGATTCCATCATCTAAGTTGGGACATAAGTACATTGGACCCTATAAAATCAGTAAGATTATAAGTGCCGTTGCTTGTCATCTTCAACTGCCCAGAACTATGAGAATCCACCCTGTCTTTCATGTATCCCTACTAAAGGCTGCAACAACCAATACGTTTCCTGGACGTTCTTCTCCTTGCCCTGACCCAGTGCTAGTCGATGGTCAGGAAGAATTTGTGGTGGAAAGGATTCTGGATTCCAGGTTATATAGAAATCAGTTACAATATTTGATTAAATGGCAAGGCTACCCAGTGGAGGACAACTCATGGGAACCAGTTAATAACGTTAATGCTCCTCGTTTGCTCCGCCAGTTTCATCAGAGGTACCCAGACAAGCCTGGTCTGAGGCCATCCGGAGGTTGTCCCTAAGGGGGGAGTAATGTAAGGTTCTTTGTATATGTTCTTGAAACTCAGTTTTTCCGTCAGCCATTTTGCTTTCTGTCTTGCTGCAGCTATCTTGCCCTCAGTCAATATGGAGTTTTCAGCTTTCATGTTCCCGCCCTGATTCTCTCCCTCTTGCTTCTTAAGCAGCCACAGCTGAGCAATCAGTGCTTCTGAATCTAGCCTGCAGTGAACCTGTGACCTGACTCCTGGAAGCCTTGGACTATGTACTCCAGCTATTCCTACTGAGGAACTCTGAACACTTGTGGACTCTGGAACCCTGCTCTTTGAAAGATCCACGTTTGCATGGACTTACGGTAACAGAGAAGAAGATCCTGAACCTGTTGTGGAGAGTGATTGCTGAGCTTAAGTTACTCTGGCCTGCTGTGTCTCCTGCTTCTGTATCTGCAAACTGTGTGACTATTTTTGCCACTTGTATGAAGTAATACAAGACCTTCTATATCAAACCTGTGTCTCATGTATTTTCATCGCACCCAAGCACAAGACGCTATATGAACTGTACTACATACATTACAATATATTTATATTTCATAGAGATATAGATAACAGAATAGGTGATAATTCAATTGCCGGCTTCTGTAAAATCATTGCAGAAACCGACAGCATATGACATATAGTTTACATACAGTAAACCATTGCATATAATTTCGATTTAAATATGTCCCTGACTACTAAAGTTATTAGTGTATGTGTGTAAAAATTTTGAGATGTAGGTGTTAAATTAAAGTATTTAGTCATGGAAAAAAATTGCGTGGGCTCCCACACAATTTTCTCTACCAGAGAGGGAAAGCCAGTGACTGAGGGCAGATATTAAGAGCCTAGAAAGGGACCATGGTTTTTGCCACCCCGGCTCAAAACATCTGCCCCCAATCACCCCAGAAAAGGCGCATCTGTTAGATGCGCCAATTCCGGCACTGAGCCTCTCTCTTTCCACTGCCGTGTATCGGTGGCATATGGGGTAATAAGGGGTTAATGTCACCTTTGTAATGTAAAGTGACATTAAGGCTGGTTAATAATGGAGAGCTGTCAATAAGATACCTATCCATTATTAAAAAACAAACACACATTAAGAATAAAGTCATTTTATGAAATAATTAAACACAGGTTTTCCTTCTTTATTACACTCCTAATTCAAGCGAAACCATCGTTCTCCTGTAAAAAATAAAACATAAAGCAACAATATCCCATACCTGTCCGCCGTACAGTCAAGTCCCACGCTGCAATCCAAATCAAGGGGTTAAATAGTTTACAACCGGGAGTGGTGCTAATGTGACCAGCCCGGCTGTAAAACACTGTGGGATGAAGGATAAGCTGTCTGCGCAGCCTCCCCGCCTGATCGGACATGAACTCTGTAGCATGGGAAAGTTTCTGAACATTTTCCCGTGGTGCTGACTCAGTTCACCTCAGGTCAGGCGGGGCCGCTGCACCACCTCAGTGATGTCAACGGTAGTCACCTTGCTCCTCTGAGTAAGCTACCATGTTCTCCTTGAACTTGGCAAGATGAGCGTCAAGAATATGAACTTTGAGAGACATTCTGCATCCTATTATGGCGTAATTCTTTATAAGAGTCTGAACCAACTGCACATAGTTTTCAGCCTTGTGATTACCCAGGAAGCCATGAACCACAGCAACGAAACTGTTCCAAGCCACTTTCTCCGTCCTGTTCACCAGCTTGGCGAACTCATCATATTCTATGATCTTCTTGATCTGCGGTCCGACGAAGATACCAGCCTTGACCTTTGCCTTGGACAGCTTTGGAAAGAGATCTTGGAGGTACTTGAAAGCTGATGACTCCTTGTCAAGAGCTGTGAGAAATTGCTT
This sequence comes from Oophaga sylvatica, assembly GCA_033576555.1. Taxonomy (NCBI): domain Eukaryota; kingdom Metazoa; phylum Chordata; class Amphibia; order Anura; family Dendrobatidae; genus Oophaga; species Oophaga sylvatica. The sequence goes on along the minus strand of JARQOD010000949.1, from coordinate 66,741 downwards.
GATGAGGCCTAACTTGATATTCAGTGGTGGCATCAGCACCTTCAGAGGTTTTTTCCGTCAATATGGCCATGTGAGGTCTTATTTTTTGCGGGACGAGTTATACTTTTGAACGGCACCATTGGTTTTAGCATGTCGTGTACTCAAAAATGGGAAACAGGAAAAAAATTCCAAGTGCAGTGAAATTGCAAAAAAAGTGCAATCTCACACTTGTTTTCTGTTTGGCTTTTTTGCTAGGTTCACTAAATACTAAAACTGACCACCATTATGATTCTCAAGGTCATTACGAGTTCATAGACACCAAACATGTCTAGGTTATCTTTTATCTAAGTGTCATTAAGGTGACATTAACCCCTTATTAACACCACTTGCCACTGCTACAGGGCAAGTGGGAAGAACTCTACAAAGCTCCAAAATGTGGGCAGCAGCTGCCTGCTGTTTTCATGATGGGGGGCCCATATTCATGGACCCTTTCCAGCCTGAGAAGAGCAGCCAACACCTGTATAGTTTTGCCAGGCTGGTTCACAAACAGAGGGGGACCCCAGGTCGGTTTGTTTTTCATTCATTCTCTCCTGCTCTCTTTCCCGCAGAGCAGGAGAGAAGATTCACAGCCGGCTTCAGCACCACAGGCAGGGGAACAGCGCTTACAGTAGCGCTTCTTCCCCAGTGGCTGTCTGTGAGCATGGAGGACAGTGTGAACTGTTCTCCATGTGCCGTGTACAGCACGTTTTTCAGACCGTACGCTCCCACAAACACTGACATGTCTCTGTGTTTTGCACATGGACACACGGTACATGAAAACACACTGACATGTGCACAGACCTATTCATTTTACCAGTGTTTGGTACATAAGAAAACTGTCACTACACGTGACGGAGCCACTGAAGTGTGAAACTGGCCTTGTAGTGCGTGAAACGCAATATGTTATGTTTTGGTAGCTGAGGAGGCAGGAGCAATAAACTGCAAAGGCAGGCAAACACCAGAGAGGCTGGGAACTAATAGGTTGCAGACCCCTAAACTAACCGCACAACTAGAAGCAGCCGTGGGACATTCCTATGGTGCCCTAGATGCCTCGTCACAGCCGGAGAGATTAGAAACCCTTGAAGATGGAAATAGGAAAGCTAACTACCCAGAGTAGAGCCCCAAAAGAATAGGAAGCCCCCAAACATATAATGGTGGTTAGACAAGATGAAAACACGAACACAGACAGAAAATAGAATAAGCAAACGCTGGGGCCCAAAACTGTCAAGATCAGTGGTTCTCAACCTTTCTAATGCCGTGACCCTGCAATACAGTTCCTCATGTTGCGGTGACCCCCAAACCAAAAAATAATTACAGTCCTCCATACAATATTATGGGCACCACATAGTCCTCCATACAGTATTATGGGCCAAATATAATGCTCCATAAAGAATACTGGTCCCCATATAATGCTCCATACAAAATATGGAGCTCTCCTCTGCACTGTGCTGCGTTCTGCACTGTTACGTCTCAGGAAAGGGCACTGTGGAAAGACTCCCAATTATCATCATCATTGCCTCCCCATCATCATCATCGCCTCCCCATCATCATTGCCTACCCATCATCATTATCATCGTCTGCCCATCATCATTGGCTCCCCATCATCATCATTGTCTCCCCATCATCATTATCATTGCCTCCCCATCATCATTATCATTGCCTCCCCATCATCATCATCATTGTCTGCCCATCATCATTAGCTCCCCATCATCATCATTGCCTGCCCATCATCATTGGCTCCCCATCATCATCATTGCCTGCCCATCATCATTGCCTGCCCATCATCATTGGCTCCCCATCATCATCGCCTCCCCATCATCATCATTGCCTGCCCATCATCATTGGCTCCCCATCATCATCATCATTGCCTTCCCATCATCATTAGCTCCTCATCATCATCGCCTCCCCATCATCATCATTATCATTGCCTGCCCATCATCATTGGCTCCCCATCATCATTATTGCCTGCCCATCATCATTGGCTCCCCATCATCATCATCATTGCCTGCCCATCATCATTGGCTCCCCATCATCATCGCCTCCCCATCATCATCATCATTGCCTGCCCATCATCATTGGCTCCCCATCATCATGATCATTGCCTGCTCATCATCATTGGCTCCCCATCATCATCATTGCCTCCCCATCATCATCATCATCTTTGCCTGCCCATCATCATTGCCTCCCCATCATCATCATTATTGTCTTCTCATCATCATTGGCTCCCCATCATCATCATTGCCTCCCCATCATCATCATCATCATTGCCTGCCCATCATCATTGCCTCCCCATCATCATCATCTTTGCCTGCCCATCATCATTGCCTCCCCATCATCATCATCTTTGCCTGCCCATCATCATTGGCTCCCAATCATCATCGCCTCCCCATCATCATCATCATCATTGCCTGCCCATCATCATCGCCTCCCCATCATCATCATCATTGCCTGCCCATCATCATTGGCTCCCCATCATCATCGTTACCTCCTCACCACCATCACTGCCTCGCCCCATCACCATCACACATACAGCACCACACACAGACAGCACCGCAGCACTCTCTCACATACACACACGCAGGCAGACACACACACACACACTGATACATACAGACACATACACCTCACATCTCACCTGTCCGGCGCCTGGGCTCTCTGCCACAGCCGGCCGCTGAATGATGACGTCATCCAGCGGCGCTGCTGTGACAGGAAGCGCTGGAGCCCTGCAGGCGCCCCCTGGAGCCCGGAGCTACGGAGGCACGGGGAGAGTAAGTATTGCGCCGCCTGCTCAGGCCGGGTCCCCCCTCTCCCCACACAGTGGACTCACCGACCTGCCGCTCAGTTCCGGAGGGTCCCGGGCCGCTGCACTGTGACTCCGTGGGAGGAGGAATTGCTTCTGCTGCCACGCCGCCCCACACACGTGCTGCCTGGTGCGGAACCGCCTCCCGCCCACCCACGCTACGCCCGCGCCCTACGCCCGCCCACGCTACGCCCCTGCTACACCACTGGGCTAAAGCCATCAGAAATATGTATTTTCCGATGGCTTTAAGTGACCCCTGTGTTTTGGTCGTTCGACCCCCGCTGGGGTCGCGACCCACAGGTTGAGAACCGCTGGTCTAGATAGGACAGCACAGGAGAGAATACTGTCTGCAACTCAGAAAAACCCTAGGGAAAAACTCCAACACTTCTGAATCCAAAAATGCTGAGACCACACGGTCTCGACCACCTATATCAGATCTCTGGTGTGAACACGCAGCTACCCAGCAGTAAAAAAATCACAAGGACTGAGCAAAAGAACAAATACAAAAAGAGTACAGAGACCAGCACAAGCCCCCAAAGGGGACCCAGCTGAACTCAAAAAGCAAGGTAGCAAAAACAAGGAAAATCAAGCCACAGTAAAAAAAAAAACTGAAAGTAACTTATCTGAAAGCTAGCAGGAGACAGTAGAAAGGCAAGCTGAATTCCAACCAAGACCAGGAAGTAACAATTGATCACCGGCAAGGATCATGGGAGGTCAGCTCATTTATATCAGGTCAGTCAGTCCAACCTGATAACCATTCCTCAATAGCAGGTGGTGGACTTTTGCTGTTCAACAAAGGTTCAATACCCTCAGCAACCACCAGAGGAGCTTCAGCTCCGAAGTTGTCTCCAACACGTTCACAACAGCAATATGTTTATTTAAAAAAAAAAAATTAAAAAAATTGCGTGAGCTCCCGTATAATTTTCATAACCAGCAGAGGGAAAGCCGACGCCTGAGGGCTGATGTTAATATTCTGGGAAGGAGCCAATAGCCGTAAATACTCCCAGGCTAATAATATCAGCTCATAGATTTTTGCTTAGCCTTTACTCGCTATTTTACAGGGGAACTCCAGAAAAAAATTGACATGGGGTCCCCCTATAAAATCAAACCAGCAAAGGCTAGGCAGACAGCTGCGGGCTGATATTAATGGCCTGGAAAGGGGCCATGGATATTGGACCACACCAGGCTAAAAACATCAGCACTCAACCACCCCAGAAGTGGCGATTCTTATAGATGGGCCAATTCTGGCACTTAGCCTCGCTCTTCCCACTTGCCCTGTAGCGGTGGCAAATTGGGTAATATTTGTGTGGTTGATGTCACCTTTGTATTGCCAGGTGACATCAAGCCCACGGCTTAGTAATGGAGAAGCATCTATAAGAAACCTATCCATTACTAATCCTATAGTTATATGGTCAATAAAAAAACAGCCAGAATAAAGTCCTTTATTAATCTTAATTAACCATACTTACTGCATCGCCTAATCCCTGACTCCTTCGTCTCCTGCAAAAAAAGTAAAATAATAAACCAACATATAATACTATCCTGTCCACCATAGTCCATTTACCGAGTGTCCCAAGACGATCTCATGGGTAGAACAGCTCTACACGCCTCCGGTGATACACTGACAGGAGGATATATCTCCCGCATATCTCTCTCACTGAGCCACCGTGAGAGTTCACCGAAGTTCATCACTCCGGTGCTCTCACTTTATGGCAGTACCACTGTGTCAGAACTTTCCCACGCAGCGGTGCCGTAAGTGACAGCACGGAGTTGATCAGCTGATACACCACAGGGGCGATTATCTCCTGTCAGTGTATCACCGGTCGGGTAGAGCGGTCACATTTACCGATGTGACTGTTCTACACGTGAGATCATCATGAGACAATCTTGATTATCTTGGACTACAGCGGATAGGGAGTATATGTTGGTTTATTATTTTATGTTATTTCTAGGATACGAGGGTGTTGGGGATTTGGTGTGCGGTGAGTATAATATGTTTTTATTTCTATGTGAATATGTATATATTATGTATGAATATGTACTGTATGTATTATGTGAATAAGGAATATGTATGTAATTTTACTTTTTTTTTAACAGTGAGCACAGGTGCCGGCAGATGATACCACTCTCCCATCAGCGGCACCTGTTATCACTGTTATCATTACACCAGACATAGCCAGATGGTAGCAGTAGTCTCATCGTCCCAGGTGCTTGAAGATGATACTACTCTCCCATCAGTGGCACCTGTTGTCACTGTTATCAGTGATACCAGAGATAGCCCAATGGGAGCAGTAGTCTCATCGGGCTAAGCCTGCTTCACCACTTCGGTCACAATCAGCTGCGGAATCACGCTGACATCTGACAGCATGATCCCGCAGCGCTGTGAGTGACAGTACCGGCGGTAGCGTTTCCGCACACACAGACACCCGCACACACCTACAGACACACACACACACACCTGCACACAGTCGCACACACACACAGACAGCTGCACACACACGCAGACAGCCGCATGCACACACGCAGACACCCGCACACACACACACGCACGCACACACACGAACACACAGACACCAGCACACACAGACACTCGCACACATCTGCACACACAGACAATGGCACACACACACAGAGACCCGCACACACACGCAGACAGCCGCAGATAGACCCATATATTCTCCGCTAAATTTCAAAACGCTACATTTTTCACAGCAGTGACCTTGGAGTCAGAACTGCTTCCAGGCATCTTCCCCCATGTTGTTCCCATGTCATTTGAGCACTTTTCCTCTAGATTTTTGCAGTTTTTAGACAAAAAAGGTCAGCTTTCCCATAGACTTACATTGTGCTTGTTGCTCGGGTCGAGCACCTGAGCATTCCAATTTGCTCGACCAGAGAAACGAGCACCTGAGTATTTTAGAGCTCGCTCAACACTACTACCAGCATCAACAAGGCCATCGGTATTCAGTTCAGATTCCACACATAAGACCTAAGGAGTGAACATGGATGTCAGACATATGTACCATCCTCCAAAACTTTGAGGACTCCACCAAGATGGTGAGCGGCGATGATGCCATAATTAGAGTCACCATCCCGCTTCTCTGTGTTCTGAAATGCTCTCTGCTCACAATCAAAGAGGATGCATTGCAGGCGGAGCACGATGAGATGGAGCAAGGAACTGTACAGGGTGATTATACAAAAAGACCTGACTGGCACATCCAGACTAATGTGAACTAGGTGCAAACCAAGGGCAGCTACCCCATGTAAAACATACAAGAAAAGGCTGCACTCTATCATACTAAAGCATGACAACATAGAATACATGAAATTTTGAATAGCAATATGGCTTTGGAGTATAAGGAAAAATTTGAGACGCTTAGTATAAACATTTGGCCAAATATTTAAAGCCCACCAACCATCGTCAAGGTGGTCTCAATTCTGGTGAGTCCCTGACCTAAAGTGAACATACCTCTATTAGGCTGATATCTGAATTTCTGGGTGAAAGTGGCACCTCTGTCAGTAATGCCTGCATTCATGGATAAGTAAGTAGGGACCTACTGTAATTAAAATCACCACCTGGTGGGGGCGGAGTGCTCGGTCAGTAAGCTAACATTCAAAAGACAAAAAAACCTGACTAGCACATCCAGACTAATGTGAACTAGGTGCAAACCAAGGGCAGCTACCCCCATGTAAAACATACAAGAAAAGGCTGCACTCTATCATACTAAAGCATGACAACATAGAATACATGAAATTTTGAATAGCAATATGGCTTTGGAGTATAAGGAAAAATTTGAGACGCTTAGTAAAAACATTTGGCCAAATATTAAAAGCCCACCAACCATCGTCAAGGTGGTCTCAATTCTGGTGAGTCCCTGATCTAAAGTGAACATACCTCTATTAGGCTGATATCTAAATGTCTGGATGAAAGTGGCACCTCTGTCAGTAATGCCTGCATTCATGGGTAAGTAAGTAGGTACCTACTGTAATTAAAATCACCACCTGGTGGGGCGGAGTGCTCGGTCAGTAAGCTAACATTCAAAAGACAAAAAAACCTGACTAGCACATCCAGACTAATGTGAACTAGGTGCAAACCAAGGGCAGCTACCCCCATGTAAAACATACAAGAAAAGGCTGCACTCTATCATACTAAAGCATGACAACATAGAATACATGAAATTTTGAATAGCAATATGGCTTTGGAGAATAAGGAAAAATTTGAGACGCTTAGTATAAACATTTGGCCAAATATTTAAAGCCCACCAACCATCGTCAAGGTGGTCTCAATTCTGGTGAGTCCCTGACCTAAAGTGAACATACCTCTATTAGGCTGATATCTGAATTTCTGGGTGAAAGTGGCACCTCTGTCAGTAATGCCTGCATTCATGGATAAGTAAGTAGGGACCTACTGTAATTAAAATCACCACCTGGTGGGGGCGGAGTGCTCCGTCAGTAAGCTAACATTCAAAGGACAAAAAAACCTGACTAGCACATCCAGACTAATGTGAACTAGATGCAAACCAAGGGCAGCCACCCCATGTAAAACATACAAGAAAAGGCTGCACTCTATCATACTAAAGCATGACAACATAGAATACATGAAATTTTGAATAGCAATATGGCTTTGGAGTATAATGAAAAATTTGAGAAGCTTAGTAAAAACGTTTGGCCAAATATTAAAAGCCCACCAACCATCGTCAAGGTGGTCTCAATTCTGGTGAGTCCCTGACCTAAAGTGAACATACCTCTATTAGGCTGATATCTGAATGTCTTGGTGAAAGTGGCACCTCTGTCAGTAATGCCTGCATTCATGGGTAAGTAAGTAGAGACCTACTGTAATTAAAATCACCTGGTGGGGGCGGAGTGCTCGGTCAATAAGCTAACATTCAAAAGACAAAAAAACCTGATGAGCACATCCAGACTAATGTGAACTAGGTGCAAACCAAGGGCAGCTACCCCCATGTAAAACATACAAGAAAAGGCTGCACTCTATCATACTAAAGCATGACAACATAGAATACATGAAATTTTGAATAGCGATATGGCTTTGGAGTATAAGGAAAAATTTGAGACGCTTAGTATAAACATTTGGCCAAATATTAAAAGCCCACCAACCATTGTCAAGGTGGTCTCAATTCTGGTGAGTCCCTGACCTAAAGTGAACATATCTCTATTATGCTGATATCTGAATTTCTGGGTGAAAGTGGCACCTCTGTTAGTAATGCCTGCATTCATGGGTAAGTAAGTAGGGACCTGCTGTAATTAAAATCACCACCTGGTGGGGGCGGAGTGCTCGGTCAGTAAGCTAACATTCAAAAGACAAAAAAACCTGACTGGCACATCTAGACTAATGTGAACTAGGTGCAAACCAAGGGCAGCTACCCCCATGTAAAACATACAAGAAAAGGCTGCACTCTATCATACTAAAGCATGACAACATAGAATACATGAAATTTTGAATAGCAATATGGCTTTGGAGAATAAGGAAAAATTTGAGACGCTCAGTATAAACATTTGGCCAAATATTAAAAGCCCACCAACCATCGTCAAGGTGCTCTCAATTCTGGTGAGTCCCTGACCTAAAGTGAACATACCTCTATTAGGCTGATATCTGAATTTCTGGGTGAAAGTGGCACCTCTGTCAGTAATGCATGCATTCATGGGTAAGTAAGTAGGGACCTGCTGTAATTAAAATCACCACCTGGTGGGGGAGGAGTGCTCGGTCAGTAAGCTAACATTCAAAAGACAAAAAAACCTGACTAATAGAGGTATGTCAGGTTTTTTTGTCTTTTGAATGTTAGCTTACTGACCGAGCACTCCGCCCCCACCAGGTGGTGATTTTAATTACAGCAGGTCCCTATTTACTTACCCATGAATGCAGGCATTACTGACAGAGGTGCCACTTTCACCCAGAAATTCAGATATCAGCCTAATAGAGGTATGTTCCCTTTAGGTCAGGGACTCACCAGAATTGAGACCACCTTGACGATGGTTGGTGGGCTTTTAATATTTGGCCAAATGTTTATACTAAGCGTCTCAAATTTTTCCTTATACTCCAAAGCCATATTGCTATTCAAAATTTCATGTATTCTATGTTTTCATGCTTTAGTATGATAGAGTGCAGCCTTTTCTTGTATGTTTTACATGGGGATAGCTGCCCTTGGTTTGCACCTAGTTCACATTAGTCTGGATGTGCTAGTCAGGTTTTTTTGCCTTTTGAATGTTAGCTTACTGACCGAGCACTCCGCCCCCACCAGGTGGTGATTTTAATTACAGCAGGTCCCTACTTACTTATTCATGAATGCAGGCATTACTGACAGAGGTGCCACTTTCACCCAGAAATTCAGATATCAGCCTAATAGAGGTATGTTCACTTTAGGTCAGGGACTCACCAGAATTGAGACCACCTTGACGATGGTTGGTGGGCTTTTAATATTTGGCCAAATGTTTATACTAAGCATCTCAAATTTTTCCTTATACTCCAAAGCCATATTGCTATTCAAAATTTCATGTATTCTATGTTGTCATGCTTTCGTATGATAGAGTGCTGCCTTTTCTTGTATGTTGCACAGGGTGATTACACACAGCCCAGCCTCATCTCATCCCAACATGAATTGGGTGACAATGAGGAAGAGGAGGAGCTAGTTTCCTGCTCTAAAGACGGTACTACCTGCACAACTGTCATACCGTCTGTTCAACGTTGATGGCCTGAAGACAGTGAGGAGGAGGAGAGCATGGTCAGTCGTCCTCTTGGTGAGGACACGGAAGTCTTGCCTGTTAGCAGTCTGGCACGCATGGCTGAGTTTATGTTATGCTGATTTTCCCCGTGAACCTCACATTCTCAAACTTTTGGGTGACAGTCATTACTGGTTGGTAACACTTCTAGACCCACGCTACAAGGAGAACTTTCTATTTCTTATTCCCGGAGTCTACTAAAATGGGGCAGTACCAAAAGGCTCTTGCTGCGGAATTATTAAAAAAATTCCCATCTGAAAAGCTGGCGGCAGAAGTCACAGTTCGTTGCACAACCAAGGAGTACAGGAGAGAGAGACACAACTCCAATTCAGCAGAGGCAGGGGAATACTCAAAGTTCTGGTAAAGTTTTCTCAGACCCTCCTATCGCACAGGCCCTGAGGCGCGGGGTACTCTCACAAGGGAAGTTTGGGAAGATACTGAGGGAGTACCTTACTAACGCCCTCCGTGATTCCTCTGTGCCTTATAGTTATTGGGTATCCAAGCTGAACACGTGGCATGAACTGGCTCTCTATGCCTTGGAGATCCTGGCCTGCCCTGCTGCTAGCATTTTGTCAGAGCGGCTTTTTAGTGCCGCTGTTAGAATTATAACTGATAAGCGCATCCGCCTGTCAGTTAGTGCATGGGGATTACAAGTATAGGAGACCCGCTCCTTTCTAATGGGAACATTTTTTTATGAGGACCTCCTCCATGTCTCTTCCAAGGGGCATTAAAGTGCCTCCAAATTTTTGGCAGCCCTTGCATTCACTGCATAGGCAAACAGTATGGTATACCCACTTCCTAATAATGGGAACATTGTTTTCAGGAGGCCCTCCTGTATGTCTCTTCAAAGGGGTATTGGGTGTGTCCAAATTTTGGGCCACCCTGCCACTCACTGCATAAGCAATATCAGTATAGGAGACCCACTGTTTAATAATGGAAACAACAAAGCATAGCCGGCTGATGACTCTCTAAGAACAGTAAGTCCGCCTGATGGCCCTATAAAAATAGGCTTTGTGACTTTCAGAGAGTCCCTACTTCATAAATGAAACAGGATGTGTCTGATGATGTGTCACACACCACATGGCTAGATAAGGTTGAAAAATGTTAAAATTACATTTTGTAACATACCTGCTGGCAACACTGCATGGTTTCCCATCTCCCATCGGGCTGTTACACCATCTTACTCACCACTCCGTGCCATGCTGTGAGTTCTGCCCAATGCCTACTCCATGCTGTGAACCTCATGTCCTCAGCTTGCTGTGTGCATACTTCCTGGCTGTATGCTTAGGGTGGCAGCGCCTGCACTTCTTTAGTCTTATAAAGAGTGTGCACATTTCTAATGTGTCCCCAGCCTATTGCCAAGATGTATCGGGTACTTAAGGCATCTCCTCTAATTAGTAGATGCCTGAGCAACAAATTCTCTCAGTCTGCTTTCTGCTACTGAGTTGCCAGGTCCTGTCCTTTCTGTGTCACTTTGGGGGCTGTATACCCAGGCCCCTACCTGTATTCTATGTGTCTTGTTTCCAACACCTTGGAAGCTCTATACCCAGGCCTGAATCCTTTGTCGTGAACTTGTTCCCGTGTCTGACCTTGTCTGAACTAGTCCTTTTCCTGTACCTGTTTGTATCCTGGTCTGTTGCTTTCCCTATTCAGCTGTGTGTATTCATGTGTCTGCTTCTTTCCCGGATCCTGCGGCTCTGCTCCCGTCCCGCATCCTTCGGATCTGCTCTGCTCCCGTTCTGCACCCTGCGGCTCTGCTCTGCTCTCGTTCCGCACCCTGTGGCTCTGCTCTGCTCCCGTTCTGCACCCTGCGGCTCTGTTCTTCTCCCATTATGCACCCTGTGGCTCTGTTCTGCTTCCGTTCTGCACCCTGCGACTCTGCTCTTCTCCCGTTCCGCACCCTGCTGCTCTGCTCTGCCTCCGCTCCACACCCTGTGGCTCTGCTCTGCTTCCATTCTGCTCCCATTCCACACCCTGCATATCTGCTCTTCTCCCACTCCGCACCCTGCGGCTCTGCTCTGCTTCCGCTCCGCACCCTGTGGCTCTTTGTCCCTCTTGTCTGTTCTGGTTTCTACTAGTTCATTTATCCCTCTAGTCTGAACTGGTTCCAACCTGTTCCCATATCCCACTCGTACCTGTCCGTGATCCTGTCCTTCTCAAAACAGTTCCTGTTCATCCAGTCTGAACTGGTTCCTACCCGTTCCCATATTCTACTCGTACCTGCCTGTGTTCCTGCCCCACCCGATTAGGTTCTGGTTCCTCCAGTCTGAGTTGTGCCCGCCTGCCTGTCAGAGTGCAAGCCGGGCTCGCCTGCCTGCCAGAGTGCCAGCTGTGCCCGCCTGTCATCCAGTCTGGACGCGAGCATTACAGTTTGCTCAGGCCATGGTCCCTGCTGAGTCCCATTACTTTTCGCTCTCTGAGCGAAATTAACTTTTTTTCTGCCAGCATGAGTAACCGACTAAATTTTTTACTCGATCTGAATCTCTAACTTTCGCTGCACCAGCCCGAGTCGCAGTCCCTGCAGATGTACTTACTCAGCCTGTGACTTGCGCTCCCAGAGTTAAAGCCATCCCAGCGGATCCGCCAAGGTACGATGGTGATCCAAAGCAGTGCCGGGTGTTCCTGGAGCAGTGCTTTCAACACTACGAATGGTATGCTCCCCATTTTTTCTCTGATTCAGTCAAGGTGGGATTCCTAATGTCCTACTTAACAAGAGATGCCTTGAAATGACTCAACCCCCTCTGGGAAGCAGGAGATCCCATCACCTAGGAACCTACACTTCTTCCTGGTGGCCTTCCATAAAGTCTTCGATGTGCCTAGTTCTGTGTCTTCTGCAAAGACTTCCCTCCCATGCTTCCAGAAATGGACCAGACAGGGGACACCTGTGGGTAAACCGTCACGTCGGTCCGTGACCATCCAAAAACCATCTGTTCTTCAACCTGTGAAAGCAAGCTACCCGAGAAAAACCCAAAAAGGCTGATAAATGTGGCAGAGCAGCAGCCTGAATCCAGTTGTGAGAGGGGTATTATTATTATTATTTATTTATATAGCGCCATTAATTCCATGGTGCTGTACATGAGAAGGGGTTACATACAAAGTTATAGATATTGTATACAGTAAACAAATTTACAATGACAGACTGGTACAGAGGTGAGAGGACCCTGTCCTTGTGGACTTACATTCTACGGGATAATGGGGAAGAAACAGAAGGTCGGGGGTGCCGCAGCTCTGGTGGTGGTGGCGGCGAGGCGGCAGCTCTGGTGGTGGCGGTGTGGCGGCAGCTCTGGTGATGGCGGCATGGCGGCAGCTCTGGTGGTGGCAGTGAGGCGGCAGCTCAGGTGGTGGCAGCGAGGCGGAAGCTCGGGTGGTGACGGCGAGGCGGAATGGTTATTGCAGGCTGTAGGCTTTCCTGAAGAGATGGGTTTTCAGGTTCCGTCTGAAGGATCCAAGGGTGCTGGATAATCGTACATGTTGAAGCGTGGAATTCCAGAGGATGGGGGATATTCGGGAGAAATCTTGGAGGCGGTTGTGTGAAGAACGAATAAGTGTGGAGGATAGTAGGAGGTCTTGGGAGGATCGAAGATTACGTGAAGGAAGATATTGGGAGATTAGTTCAGAGATATAGGGAGGGGACAGGTTGTGGACGGCTTTGTAGGTCAGTGTTAGTAGATTGAACTGGATTCGTTGGGGAATTGGGAGCCAGTGGAGGGATTTGCAGAGGGGAGAAGCAGGGGAGTAGCGAGGGGAGAGGTGGATTAGTCGGGCAGCAGAGTTGAAGACAGACTGGAGTGGTGCAAGAGAGTTGACGGGGACGCCACAGAGGAGGGTGTTGTAGTAATCAAGGCGGGAGATGATGAGGGCATGCAAAAGAGCTTTAGTAGATTGAGGGCTGAGGAAGGGACGGATTCTGGAAATGTTTTTAAGTTGGAGGTGACAGGAGGTGGCAAGAGTTTGGATGTGTGGTTTGAAGGACAGGGCAGAGTCGAGAGTTACTCAGAGGCAGCGGATTTCAGGTGTGGGAGAGATCGTGATGCCATTTACCATAATAGATAGATCGGGTAGGGAAGATACGTGAGATGGAGGAAAGATGATGAGTTCGGTTTTGTCTACATTGAGTTTTAGGAAGCGAGAGGTGAAGAAGGAGGATATGACTGATAGACACTCTGGGATTCTGGATAGCAGAGAGGTGACATCTGGGCCAGAGAGGTAGATCTGAGTGTTGTCCGCATACAGGTGGTACTGGAAGCCATGGGACTTTATGAGTTGTCCTAGGCCAAGGGTATAGATGGAAAAAAGTAGGGGCCCCAGGACAGAGCCTTGAGGGACTCCAACAGAGAGAGGACGAGTTGAGGAGGTAGTGTGGGAGTGGGAGATGCTAAATGTGTGGTCAGAAAGGTAAGTGGAGATCCAGGACAGGGCAAGGTCTTTGATGCCATGGGAAGAAAGAATCTGTAGCAGTAGGCAGTGGTTGACTGTATCAAAGGCAGAGGACAGGTCAAGGAGGAGGAGGATGAAGAACTGTCTGTTAGCTTTGGCAGTAAGTCATTAGTAATTTTGGTCAGGGCAGTTTCAGTGGAGTGGTGGGGGCGGAAGCCAGATTGGAGGTTGTCAAGGAGAAAGTTAGATGAGAGGTGGGAGGAAAGTTGAGCGTGGACATGCTGCTCAAGGAGTTTGGAAGCAAACGGAAGCAATGATATTGGGCGATAGCTGGGCATAGCAGTTGGGTCAAGGTTTGTTTTTTTGAGGATGGGTGTGATGGTGGCATGTTTGAAGACAGAGGGAAAGGTACCAGGCGAGGTGTGATTTGAAAAGGAGATGAGTAAGCTCTCCTTCAGTGATGTTGGAGAGGGAGGTTAGTAGGGAAGGGCAGAGGGCTGGTATATGGAGTGGTTGGGGTGGTGGAACAGTAAGGGTTTGCCTTGTTTGGTCGATTTTATTTTTGAAGTAGGTGGCAATGTTCTCGGCAGAGATGAGGGGAGTTGGAGGTGGCAGTGGTGGGCGGAGAAGAGAGTTGAATGTGCTGAACAGTTGTTTTGGGTTGTAGGATAATGAAGATACAAGGTTTGTGAAATAGGTCTGTTTAGCAGAGGTGAGGGCTATTTTGAAGGCAAGTGTAGCTTGTTTGAAAGCAGTGAAGTCGTCTGGCAGGCGTGTTTTCTTCCAATGCCGCTCCGCGACCCTGGATGATTGTCGAAGTTTTTTGGTGAGATTGTTGTGTCAGGGTTGCCTATTGATTCGTCGCACTTTGCCGTGCGTGAGAGGGGCGACTGAGTCTATGGCAGATGTGAGGTTGGTGTTATAGAAAGCGGTGGCGCTGTCTGTGTCGTGGAGTGAAGATATGGAGGACAGAGGTAGTGTGAGAGTCTGTGAATGTCTAGGTGTGCAAGGTTTCTGCGAGGATGTGCCAGTGGCTGGACATAGGGGGCAGGTGAAGAGGACAGGGATGAGAAGGTGAGTAGGTGGTGGTCTGATAGGGGAAGGGGAGAGATTGTGAGATTAGATAGGGAACAGAGGCGGGTGAAGATGAGGTCTAATGTATGTCCGTCTGTGTGGGTGGCTGTGGAGGACCACTGAGTAAGTCCAAAGGATGAAGTAAGTGACAGGAGTTTGGAGGCTGCTGGCTGACGGGTGTCAATAGGGATATTAAAGTCACCCATGATGATGGTGGGGTTGTCAGCAGAGAGAAAGTGAAGAAGCCAGCTGGAGAATTGGTCAATGAAGGCAGTGGCTGAGCCCGGTGGTCGGTATATGACGGCCATTTGGAGATTAGAGGGAGAGTAGATACGGACTGAGTGGACCTCAAAGAAAGGGAGGAAGAGGGAGGGTGGGGGTTGGATAGGGTTGAAGGAGCATTTATTAGAAAGAAGGAAACCCACGCCTCCACCATGTCTGTTGCCAGAGCGAGGAGTGTGGGTGAAGTGGAGGCCACCGTAACTCAGTGTAGCAGGGGAGGCCGTGTCAGGGGGCGTCAGCCAGGTCTCAGTGAAGGCCAGGAAGGAGAGGTTGCGAGAAGTAAAGAGATTGTGGATCACGTGGAGCTTGTTGCAGATGGAGCGGGCGTTTCAGAGTGCTCCAGAGAGAGAAAGCTGGGGGGTAGGGGTCAGTGGCACAGGTTTTAAAGGGAATCTGTCACCCCAAAATTGCCATATCAGATAAAGATATGGCTGAATAGTGCGTCCCATAACAAAGCTAACGGTGGGTATCATATATCATGATACCCCCGTTTTCAGATCAAAATACCTTTGTAAACTTAATTTTTCTCCCTGTCAATCATGGCAGTCAGGTCAGGAGGGCGGCGGTTTCCATGTCCTCACCCCCCCGCTCCTCGGCATCCATTCCGTATCGCCGACTGTGAATCCCACAGATGGCGTTCAGCTTCCCTCAATTGCGCAATTCAAATTCTGATTGACAGGGAAATAAACGAAGTTTACAAAGGTATTTTGATCTGAAAACGGGGGTATCATGATATATGATACCCACCGTTAGCTTTGTTATGGGACGCACTATTCAGCCATATCTTTATCTGATATGGCAATTTTGGGGTGACAGATTCCCTTTAAGTGTGAGGGATTGCGGTGGTTTCTCTTACTGTGAGAAGTATAGGGGTGAGGATTAGTGGGCTGTATGAGGCAGGGGGGGCTAGGATTGGGGGATATGTCGCCAGCAGTGAGAAGAAGCAGAGAAAGGGAAAGCAGATGGGTGAAGGAGAGTGACCGGCTTACGTTATATTTTAGTGGGAGAGGTCTGAGGTTAAGAAGCAGGTCTGCAGATGAGGCAATGTAGGTTGGTAAGAGAGAGGGGGAGACAGTTATTTGGTTCGAGCTTGCAGGGGTTTGGGGATAGCGGAGGAGAGTGAAGATTAGTGGAGCAAAAATGGTGAGGGCAAATGTGAACATAGTTAAAGAGAAGGGTAAGAAGAGGAAGTCAAGTAAAAATAGAAGACAGTGATTATTCTTACCTTCTGACCGATTTCTGGACAATTTCTGGATATATCTCTGATGTAACACTTCAAAGATGTCACACTTAAAATGATGTCACATCTGACCAAGCTCATATCTGACCTGCTGCATTCAACTTATAGCATTCAAATGTCCAAGAAATTAAGCCAGGTGTGAGAGAGAGAGGGGAGGAGAAAGGAGCAGGAGGATGCGGTAGAGTTGAGCGAAACAGGTCGGTCAGATTAAAAAAAACACTGATTTTCGCCAAAGTCGGGTTTCTCCAAGCAAAACCCGACCATACCGTGAGGTCGGCCATGCGTTCGGCGACTCGAGCGCCAAAGTCGGTTATCCTATAATGCTTGCAGGCGCCTTTTCTCAGCCAATGATCAAGGACGTACACTGTGGGCAACGGGATGACATGCGCAGCGGCCACCACCATCTTAGAGAAGGGCATTGCAGTGATTGGCTTGCTTTGTGTTGCGTCACAGTGCCTATAATAGCCCTCACCGCCGACGGCCATTTTACTTCTGTCGATCTTAGCGTAGGGAGAGGTTGCTGGCGCTGTTTCTCAGTAGGGAGAGTGTTAGGCAGGAAAAATAAACTTATTCTGTGCTTGTGCTGATAGCGATTAGCTGTACAGTTAGTGTGCAGTGACAGGGGAGGATTTTGTGTGCAGCAGCGCTGGTTCTTAGGCTGCCTGCCAGTGACATGGGAGGAATTGCTTGTGTGCAGCAGCAGAGCAGATTATTACACTGCCTGCCAGTGAGAGGGGAGGAATTTCATGTGTGCAGCAGAGCTGATTATTAGGCTGCCTGCTAGCTGTATTGCTGTGTGTACACTGCTGAACAGAGTGCTTTTTAACACAGCACCTACAAAGCACTAATACTTTTAATCTTTTTTCTGCACAGTTACTGAGCGTTCATTTTTCCCTACACCGTAGAGAGCTGTACGCTCCTCACACACTACCATGTAGCGGCTGGTATCACAGACAAATACATGCTGACTATCTGTGTGTGACTCCGGAAATATATATGGAGATAGAAATTTTCCCCAAAACCATATACAGCTGGTATCTTCTGATACAGTACCTTTTTTCTGCCTTCTGTATTACGGTCAAATCCATACTGAGAGAGCATCTGTGTGTGACTCCGGAAATATATAGGGAGATTAAAATTTTCCCCCAAACCGTATACAGCTGGTATCTTCTGATACAGTACCGTTTTTCTGCCTTCTGTATTACGGTCAAATCCATACTGAGAGAGCGTCTGTGTGTGACTCCGGAAATATATACGGAGATTTAATTTTTCATCAAAACCGTATACAGCTGGGATCTTCTGATACAGTACCGTTTTTCTGCCTTCTGTATTACGGTCAAATCCATACTGAGAGAGCGTCTGTGTGTGACTCCGGAAATATATACGGAGATTTAATTTTTCACAAAAACCGTAAACAGCTGGTATCTTCTGATACAGTACCGTTTTTCTGCCTTCTGTATTACGGTCAAATCCATGCTGAGAGAGCGTCTGTGTGTGACTCCGGAAATATATACAGAGATTTAATTTTTCACCAAAACCGTATAGAGCTGGTATCTTCTGATACAGTACCGTTTTTCTGTCTTCTGTATTACGGTCAAATCCATACTGAGAGCGCGTCTGCGTGTGACTCCAGAAATATATACGGAGATTTAATTTTTCACCAAAACCATATACAGCTGGTATCTTCTGATACAGTATCGTTTTCCTGCCTTCTGTATTATGGTCAAATCAATACTGAGAGAGCGTCTGTGTGTGACTCCGGAAATATATACGGAGATTTACTTTTTCACCAAAACCGTATACAGCTGGTATCTTCTGATACAGAACTGTTTTTCTGCCTTCTGTATTACGGTCAAATCCATACTGAGAGAACGTCTGTGTGTGACTCCGGAAATATATACGGAGATTTAAATTTTCACCAAAACCGTATACAGCTGGTATCTTCTGATACAGTACCGTTTTTCTGCCTTCTGTATTACGGTCAAATCCATACTGAGAAAACGTCTGCGTGTGACTTCGGAAATATATCCGGAGATTTAATTTTTCATCAAAACCGTATACAGCTGGTAACTTCTGATAGAGTACCGTTTTTCTGATTTCTCTTTTACGGTCAAATCCATGCTGAGAGAGCGTCTGTGTGTGACTCCGGAAATATATGCGAGATTTAATTTTTTGCCAAAACCGTATACAGCTGGTATCTTCTGACACAGTACCGTTTTTCTGCCTTCAGTATTATGGTCAAATCCATACTGAGAGAGTGTCTGTGTGTGACTCCGGAAATATATACGGAGATTTAAATTTTCACCAAAACCGTATACAGCTGGTATCTTCTGATACAGTATCGTTTTTCTGCCTTCTGTATTACGGTCAAATCCATACTGAGAGAGTGTCTGTGTGTGACTCCGGAAATATATACGGAGATTTAAATTTTCCCCAAAACCGTATACAGCTGGTATCTTCTGATACAGTACCGTTTTTCTGCCTTCTGTATTAAGGTCGAATCCATACTGAGAGAGCGTCTGTGTGTGACTCCGGAAATATATACGGAGATTTAAAATTACCCCAACACTGTATACAGCTTTACGCTTCTAATACATTACCCTTTTTCAACTTTTTATATTCTGGTGTAATCCATATTGAGCCTTTGAGCGTCTGTGTGTGACTCTGCAAATATATACTGAGATTAAAAATTACCCCAGCACTGTATACGCCTGTACGCTTCTGATATAGTACACTTTTTTGCTTTTTATATCCTGGTGTAATCCATGCTGAGCCTGTGAGAGTCTGTGTCTGACTCTGGAAATATATACGGAGATTTAAAATTACCCCAACACTGTATACAGCTGTACGCTTCTGATACAGTACCCTTTTTGGCAGAAAGTCCTCCTCCACCCACCACTCTAAATGCATCACTGACACCTGGAACATTGCCCCACATGTGTCATTATGTCTTGCGGATCCTAAAATGGGATCCCAGCATTGCCAATATTATGAACGATGACGACTACTGGTTGGCCAGCATCCTCGATCCACGCTAATTACAGAACATCATGCCACAAGAGAACTTAGAGCTAATATAGGCGAACAAACAAGCAACTCTGGTAAACTGTTTGTTAGAGGCATTCCCAGCACACAGCAGCGGTGCAGGTTCTACCACGAGCCGTACTGGGCCAAATGAAAGATGTGTTCGTGGTGCACACAGCCGAAGTGGCATTGGAGACAGGGGTTTCATGACCATGTTGTGGACTGATTTCTCGAGTAACGCTCACACGACTGGTAATAAGGAATCAATTGCAACAGACAGGAGACAGCAGTTGTCAACTAAGGTTCAAAATTACCTCTCCTCCCCTATCGATGTTCTCCCTCACAGTTCATTAACCTTTGACTACTGGGCCTGTAAACTGGACACCTGGCCTAAATTGGCACAATATGCCTTACAGGAGCTCGCTTGACCTGCTGGTAGTGTGCTATCAGAAAGAGTGTTCAGTGCAGCTGGATCAATCCTGAGAGAAAGAAGGACCCGGCTGTCGACCCAAAATGTTCGTGATCTCACCTTCATTAAAATGAACTATGCCTGGCTTTCAAAGAATTTTGTACCACCTTCCCCTGATGACACATAGGTTGCCAGCAAAATGGCTCGCTTTGTCCTCCTCTTCCTCCAACTTCTCCAATTCCTCCATTTGCAGCAGCTGAACGTACAGCCTACACCTCAACATATGCCAGTTTTTCCACTGGCCTTCAGACACACCGGCGTACTATGAGGGGCCCTGTGCCAGTGCCTGCTTGCTCAGGGCCACATCACTTGCAATACTTACCTCTCCCTGCTCCACCACTGTGACGTCTTCCGCTTTTCCTGACAGTGACATTCAGGTCAGAGAGCGCGATGATGTCACGTCTGTACGCCCTCTGCCTAAAGAGTCCAAGTGAAGAGAGCTGGAAGATGGCAACGCTAAGGAGTCCAGAGTAGAGCAGTGCCCAGCGAAGAGAGGTATTTCATTTTTTTAATGTTGGGAGCAATATATGGGGAGCACTATAAGCTGGAATGATATATGGGGCCCATCATAGACTGGAGTGAGTCGCCCGCCAGGGCCGTGGGGTACTCGGCACCAAGCCCGTTCACTTCTATGGGGGATGTCACGGCGACACAGCTCGGTCCGTGGCCCTGGGCGCTCACTGAAAAGGGGGATATTTACAGGGGATTAAAGGTTTGTAGAAATGTTCGTGACGCCACCTGTGGTACCTGGTCAGGGTGACCAGCGCTGCTATGCAGATCCGCTGAAGGGTTGGTGTTGGGCAGCAAGGTGTTAAGCCTTCCACAGGCAAGGCTGGGGTCCTTCAGGGTAAACGGGGGCTAGGGGTGCAGGATGGAGAAGGGGAGTTCAGCCGCAGGAGTAATAATGGGAACACACACAAAAGTCTCTTTCTGTACCTTTACTGATGGAATGGCAGGCACGTCCCGGGGTGCTGGCAGGGGGAAGGATGCACGTCCAGTTCTTCCCACTGAGTAGGTGTAGGGCCTCCTTACTTCTATAATGTGAGTCTCCGACCTGTATGAAACGAGGCCTAACTCTGTCTTCAACTTTACACGCCCGGCTGACTTTGTGGTAGGGCCTTCTCTTGGATAGAACAGTGTCTCTAATGGCGGATCCTGCCCAGACTCCTGTCTTCCTGACCCCGGTTACGTATCAACACTTGTGGGCCCCTGCGACTTGAAGTCCCACAGGGTCTCCGGTATCTCCTACTAGTCGGGTAGATTCTAGCAAGCTCGGACCCGGTGTCCGGTTATTCAGAGTAGAGGTAAGCTATCAATGCTGTTTCCACCTCTGTCACTCTCTCCTTTTTCCACTCGCCTTTCGTCCTACTCGACCCTCACATAACACACTAGCAGTAGATAGCTGATTCTTCTCCTTTCTTCACCACTCTCAAAGCGTCGGCACGCTTGCTCACTGAACTGCACTCAGTTGACTCAGTTCTGACTAGGCTGGAGTGGCTATCTTTCCACTTGTACTAGCCTCCACACGTTGAACTAAACTTAGAGCTGCAGATTTCAGGTTCTTTCAACAACTGCTGTTCTCTTTCCCTCTTTCTTTCTAAGCTCTGTCTGAAGCGGCTATCAGGATTCACCGTCTGACCTGCACCTGGCTTTGCAGACTCACTGATCTGTGCTCGCTCCTAGAGCTAACTCTCCACTCTCCAAGAGAACTAACAACTTCTCACTTCTGTGTAGAATCACCAACTACACTGAACTCTGCTCTAGTCTACGAGGTGACACTGCAGGCTGCAGCCCTCTGACTAGACTGTCTGCTCTTCAGTGTCTTCACCATCCTTATATACTCTGAAAAGGCTCCCTCTGGTGGCTCTAGGGATTGGTGAAGGTGTTTGAATGCATATTGGGTCCTCTAGTTGTCATTACCTTCAGTGCATCCCTTTGGGAAATGAGATTCCAAGCGCAGCTGGGCTCTACATCCCCCCCTGGTTAAGATCAGCACTCCCGGGCTGAAAGAAAACATTTTTAGTTATAAAAACATTAACTCTTCCCTTACGGGAGGTGAGGACTCTTTAACGTTACAAACAATAAATAACACTTTTAATATTGTAGAAAATGCAGTGCAAAAATACTATACAGTTCAAGTACACATTATACTTGTGGAGGACCCGCTCCAAACCTCCCACGGTGGTCCTGGGTGGGCTGCAAGACTTCACTTTTAGCAGACCTCACTTTCGGCCACACCAAACGGGTTTTGTCTTCTTGAGGTAGATATGGTTTACGTAAAACCAAGATGGGGCACAAAATGCCAACTATATACAAGAAATGTCTTTGTGCTGCAAGTGTCCTCAGCACCAGTCCATAATCATAAACATTATCACACTCACTACCCAACTGGGGTATACTTTCATTACACAATGTAAACATTTAAACTGGCATGCACCCGTCCAGGTGAAGCAACCTTTAACTTCTTAACAGTTCAGTAAACCCTGTCCGGGTCCTACTGGTCTTCATCAGACGAATCTTTAAACATGGCAGCATCTTCCATACCTGGGGCTGGAAGCACACTATGCGTCTTAAACCGTAACACCATTATGTCATGTCCTGCCACTGGGGTCTGGGTAGCCACAGTTCTCATTACCACTTTCTCCATACGATTTCCTGGAGGCCTTACAGGTGCCTCACTCACACTTGATCTCTGCTGCGTGCGCAGGCATGACTCAGCAGGGGGTGCGCTAGCAGCCGCTGCGCTCTGCAGCATATCAGAACATGACGTAGGTGCGCGGACTGGCGCCGGTGTGGCTGGGGCCTGGGACGCCGAGACACGGGGCGCATTCCCTGCTTCCGGGACTGGGGCGCTGACTCTAGAGACATTCAGGGCATACCACCTCTTAAGCCCCCAATGCCGCGTGTAGGTGACAACATCCCCTATAAGCAGGTCCCTGTCCGGGTGTCCCTCAGGCAGGTGAGACTCCACATCCCTGCGATTTACAAAGACTTCCTGGTAAAGCCCGGGCTCATGTACGAACCCCCAGCCTCCCTGGAGCTTGAACTCCCGTACTGCCCCCTGGCGCCGCGGTTCCCGGAGCGTACCTCTGTCTCGCCGTACATTCTCCTTATCGGCGAGGTCTCTCTCCCGGTACCTCTGGCGAAGCCGCTGCGCCTCACGCTGCTCCCGTAGCTGCCGCTCCTCCTGTTCCCGGCGTCTCCACTCGTTTTCTTTCTGGGCGGCGTACTCCACGTCGTCCAGGAGCTCCATTTCCTCACAGTCGATCTCAACAGCTCCGGGCAGGATCTCTTCCATCGTCCCTACCGGGGGACTGCATTCCTTCATTTCCGGTTCCAGGCCTGGCTGGCATTCCGGTCCGGGCAAGGCCTGCGCAGCCTCCTCTCCTCCCGCCGCGTCCTCGGCGGGGTCAGGTACAGCTCTTCCGGTTTCGGCCTCCGGTTCCCTCTCAGCCGCTGGTTCCAGTGGTGGCACTCGCGCATCCAGGGGGGAGATCAGTCGGTCCCACTGCAGCTGCAGTTTCAGGGCCCGCCAGCTCCGCTCCATCGCCTCCATCTCAGCGCGGTGCCGGGCCAGATCCCGCAGCGCAGCATCCACCTCTTCCACACAATAGGGCTCGCCATCTCTTTCCCGACCTGGGAACGGTTCAGGTACAGGCTGCGCCTCTTCAGGGGAACAGGGTCTGCGCACCTCCATTCCCCACACAGCGACTCCTGTCCTTCAGCCATCTCTCTCCAGGCCAGACTGTGTTTTCCATCCGGAACACTCTGGTCTTTTCCGTGGAGGCGGGACTTTCGCTTTCTCTTCTTTGCACTGAGGATGAAGAGGAGGCGGATCTCCTTTGCTGTGGGGCACGACCTTATGTTGTAGAAGCATTTAGACAGGGCGGCCATAATTTTTGCCCCACGGGGGGGTACGCCCACGAATGCACGCCCCCCTTCTTCACCAGCGCCTCAGGGCGCAAACATGGCGGTGAAATGGTGGCAAAATGGCGACAAAGTCACAAAAATTGCAAGTACAGTCTTTTTTGCACAAAACAGTCCAATTCAGGCACACAGGACTCGCTTATAGCGAGCTTCGGATCCTGTTCGTGACGCCAAAAAGATGAGTCGCCCGCCAGGGCCGTGGGGTACTCGGCACCGAGCCCGTTCACTTCTATGGGGGATGTCACGGCGACACAGCTCGGTCCATGGCCCTGGGCGCTCACTGAAAAGGGGGATATTTACAGGGGATTAAAGGTTTGTAGAAATGTTCGTGACGCCACCGGTGGTACCTGGTCAGGGTGACCAGCGCTGCTATGCAGATCCGCTGAAGGGTTGGTGTTGGGCAGCAAGGTGTTAAGCCTTCCACAGGCAAGGCTGGGGTCCTTTAGGGTAAACGGGGGCTAGGGGTGCAGGATGGAGAAGGGGAGTTCAGCCGCAGGAGTAATAATGGGAACACACACAAAAGTCTCTTTCTGTACCTTTACTGATAGAATGGCAGGCACGTCCCGGGGTGCTAGCAGGGTGAAGGATGCACGTCCAGTTCTTCCCACTGAGTAGGTGTAGGGCCTCCTTACTTCTATAATGTGAGTCTCTGACCTGTATGAAACGAGGCCTAACTCTGTCTTCAACTTTACACGCCCGGCTGACTTTGTGGTAGGGCCTTCTCTTGGATAGAACAGTGTCTCTAATGGCGGATCCTGCCCAGACTCCTGTCTTCCTGACCCCGGTTACGTATCAACACTTGTGGGCCCCTGCGACTTGAAGTCCCGCAGGATCTCCGGTATCTCCTACTAGTCGGGTAGATTCTAGCAAGCTCGGACCCGGTGTCCGGTTATTCAGAGTAGAGGTAAGCTATCAATGCTGTTTCCACCTCTGTCACTCTCTTCTTTTTTCCACTCGCCTTTCGTCCTACTCGACCCTCACATAACACACTAGCAGTAGATAGCTGATTCTTCTCCTTTCTTCACCGCTCTCAAAGCGTCGGCACGCTTGCTCACTGAACTGAACTCAGTTGACACAGTTCTGACTAGGCTGGAGTGGCTATCTTTCCACTTGTACTAGCCTCCACACGTTGAACTAAGCTTAGAGCTGCAGATTTCAGGTTCTTTCAACAACTGCTGTTCTCTTTCCCTCTTTCTTTCTAAGCTCTGTCTGAAGCGGCTATCAGGATTCACCATCTGACCTGCACCTGGCTTTGCAGACTCACTGATCTGTGCTCGCTCCTAGAGCTAACTCTCCACTCTCCAAGAGAACTAACAACTTCTCACTTCTGTGTAGAATCACCAACTACACTGAACTCTGCTCTAGTCTACGAGGTGACACTGCAGGCTGCAGCCCTCTGACTAGACTGTCTGCTCTTCAGTGTCTTCACCATCCTTATATACTCTGAAAAGGCTCCCTCTGGTGGCTCTAGGGATTGGTGAAGGTGTTTGTATGCATATTGGGTCCTCTAGTGGTCATTACCTTCAGTGCATCCCTCTGGGAAATGAGATTCCAAGCACAGCTGGGCTCTACAGGAGCATCATCCATGAGGCCTATTCATATAATGGAGCATTCCAAATGGGGGACATCAGACACTGGAGCAGCATTTACGGGGCCGATTATACACTGGAGCATTATAAATGGGGCCCATTATATATGGAGCATTATATTGGCCCATAAGACACTGGAGCATCATCCATGGGGCCCATCATATACTGGAGCATTCTAAATGGGGCAGATCAGATACTGGAGCAGCATATCCGGGGCCCATTACACACTGGAGCATTATAAATGGGGCCCATTATATATGGAGCATTATATTGGCCCATAAGACACTGGAGCATCATCCATGGGGGCCATCATATACTGGAGCATTCTAAATGAGGCAGATCAGACACTGGAGCAGCATATCCGGGGCCCATTACACACTGGAGCATTATAAATGGGGCCCATTATATATGGAGCATTATATTGACCCATAAGACACTGGAGCATCATCCATGGGGCCCATCATATACTGGAGCATCATATGGGGTTCATTATTTATGGGGCATCATATAGGGTATGGAGCATCATATGGAGCACATATGGGGTCTATTCTATATGGAGCATTATATGGAGCCCATTCTGTATTGAGCAATATATGGGGCCCATCATATACTGTATGGAGCTTTATATGCGACACATTATACTGTATGGATCAATATGTGGGGCTCATTCTACTCTATGGGGAACGTCCTATACTGTATGGCACATTACATGGGGACCATGATATACTGGAGCATTATGTGGAGCTCATCATATACTGTATGGAACATTATATGGGACCAATTATGTATGGAGCAATATATGGGGCTCATTATTCTGTATGGCGCACTATGTGGTGGCCATAATACCGTATGGAGGAATGTACTGTCCGCTTTTTGAGCTATTGTAGATTTTAAAATAGATATCAGTCATGTCATGTAAGAAGTGAAGTTTTTGTCATTGTACTATACCTATATTTCTGTGCAGTATCGGAGCATCATGAATTGTGGTATGTGTTAAAGGGGCGCACTGACACTCTTTGGCCCGGGGCACATGAAAACTGGAGCCAGCCCTACCCCCCCACAACTTTAGCCAAATAACCCCCAGTATTCAATGCGTAACTATTATTATAAAGTAAATGAAGGCTGCCAAGCTTAAGTAATAAGAATTGATGTCGTTGGTATTGAAATGGGCACTGTAAGTGTGTTTACTGTCCTCCACTCCCTGCCGACTTTGCTTCCCCATTGACTTGCATTGGGTTTCGTGTTTCAGTCGGACCTCCAACTTTTCACGATAGTCGGCCGATTTCGTTCAACTCGACTTTGGAGAAAGTCGGGTTTCATGAAACCCGACTCGACCCTAAAAAAGGCAAAGTCGCTCATCTCTAGTATGCGGTATCGCTGCGGTTGTGTCGAACATCTTGACGGTCTCTGCCCTGAGAAACTTAAACTCAAAAACCTTGGGCAAGGAGGAGAGGCTGCCCTTGGTGAGAGTACGTCCTCTCCACTAAAGTCTATGACTGTTTCCATGCCTTGTAGGAGCTTCGGTTCAGCAGATGTATTAAAGCTGCAAGCCAATGCGGAGTCGATGTGTAATTCCTGTTCAACAGCTCCAGAATCCGGTGAGGGTGTTTTCTGGTGATGAGTGAGCCCTACTGAAGAGCAGTCTAGTCTTGCAGGAACAACTACAGCTCCAAGTCGGAGCATTATACATGGAGAAGATCGTCTTCCACATGCTGTCTGTTATGCCCATAGGTCATTCAGAGCCGAGAACTCAACTAACCGTTCAGGTCTGGAGGCTCAGCATGGTGCTCCGTTGGGACCAACCAAATCACGAGAGGTGTCTGGTTCCCACACGTCAAGGTCAGTCAGCAGTTTCATCTTCTTCACCTGGTCTACTAGTCATTGAGTCATAATGTGCTGACGTCACCAAAGATAGGGAAGTGGTGACATTCTCTCCACACATCTCCAATGATAGCATCAGTGATCAGTTCCCAGGAACATCCCAGACTCTAGGATGTCTTTCTCTGGATAATGGGCAGAAGATGCATCCTGTGAGGGTGCCTTCAGTTTCCATTTAGTCGGTTGATAAAGATGTCAAAATGGAAGTTTTCATGTCTCCGTTTTCCACTAAGCTAGAGGAAGAGGTTCAGATTGTTGTATCTTCTATGATGGGAGCTGATCTCGTCGGGCAGAGAGAAACTTGGCATTCTGGGATTCCTGATGTCAAGCCTGCCTCATTCTACCCTAAGGATGACTGAACTGTGTGTATTCCTGAGGAAAGTCTGGCTATACTCCTTCTGCAGACGATTCTGGTGGGTTTGAAGAAGAGTGTGTCTTGGAGGGGCACTGTAACATCCCTGCTGGCATCACTGCATGGCTTCCCATCTCCCATCAGGCTGATACACCATCTTACTCACAACTCCGGGCCATGCTGTGAGTTCTGCCCTCTGCCTGCTCCATGCTGTGAACCTCATGTCCTCTGCTTGCTGTGTGCATACTTCCTGGCTGTATGCTTAGGGTGGCAGTGCCAGCACTTCTTTAGTCTTATAGAGAGTGTGCACATTCCTAATGTGTCCCCAGCCTATTGCCAAGATGTACCGGGTACTTAAGGCATCTCCTCTATTTAGTAGATGCCTGAGCAACAAATCCTCTCAGTCTGCTTTCTGCTACTGAGTTGTCAGGTCCTGTCCTGTCTGTGTCACTCTGGGGGCTATATACCCAGGTCCCAACCTGTATTCTATGTGTCTTGATTCCACCACCCTGGGGCTGTATATCCAGGCCTGAATCCTTTGTCCTGAACTTGTTCATGTGTCTGACCTTGTCTGAACTAGTCCTTTTCCTGTACCTGTTTGTATCCTGTTCTGTTGCTTTCCCTATTCAGTTGTGTTTATCCTTGTGTCTGCTTCTGTCCCGCATCCTGCGGCTCTGCTCTGCTCCTGTCCCGCATCCTGCGGCTCTGCTCCTGTCCCGCACCCCGCAGCCTGTGGCTCTGCTCTGCTCCCGTTCTGCACCCTGCAGATCTGCTCTGCTCCCGTTCCGCACCCTGCGGATCTGCTCTGCTCCCATTCCACCCCTGCAGCTCTGCTCTGCTCCCATTCCGCACCCTGCGGCTCTGCTCAGTTCCCGTTTCGCTCCCATTCTGCATCCTACGGCTCTGCTCACGCTCCACACCCTGCGGCTCTTCTCTGCTTCCATTCCGCACCCTGCGGCTCTTTGTCCCTCTTGTGTGTACTGCTTCCTTCCTGTTCATTTATCAGTCTAGTCTGAACTGTTTCCTTCCTATTCCCATATCCCACTCGTACCTGCCTGTGTTCCTGTCCTTCCCGAAACAGTTTCTGTTCCTCCAGT
Organism: Oophaga sylvatica; assembly: GCA_033576555.1. Taxonomy (NCBI): domain Eukaryota; kingdom Metazoa; phylum Chordata; class Amphibia; order Anura; family Dendrobatidae; genus Oophaga; species Oophaga sylvatica. The sequence goes on along the minus strand of JARQOD010000949.1, from coordinate 37,882 downwards.
CGGAACTCATTCCTACCTTTTCCCATATCCTTCTCGTACCTGCCTGTGTTCCTGCCCCACCCGAAAAAGTTCCGGTTCCTCCAGTCTGGGCCATGCCCGCCTTCCTGCCAGAGTGCCAGCCATGCCCGCCTGCCTGCCAGAGTGCCAGCCGTGCCCGCCAGAGTGCCAGTTGTGCCCGTCCGTACTTGCCCACACCTGTAATTAGTGTTCTGTCCCCCAGTGGGATCAGTTGCTACTGCCAGACACAGCCCTGGAGTGGTAGCTGGCAGCTACTTGCCGCACAAGCCTGACCTCTCCACTAGAGGCTCCAGTGAACACCAATGTAGCTGCTTAGTCACGCCCCTCCAGGGTAGTCTGGTTTGTGGCACAGTGGGGCCACAATCCTCGCTCATGCCATCCAGTCTGGGCGTGAGCATTACACTTTTCCCAGTGAATGCATTTGTCTTGGTTGAAAGCAGTGCTAAAGTTCAAAATCGCATCAAAAACACTACATGTGAACATAGCCCATGGTGTGGAGGAGCATTTTTGTTTTTGGTTATTTATTTTGCTTTATATACAAGTCAGAAATGCTTCCTGGGGTCTTCCTCATGCTGTTCCCATGTCATTTGAGCACTGTTCCCATCGATTTCTACAATTTCTAGTCCCTCTGCAGACCGCCAGGGGGGCTGCTGGAAAAATGCTCGAGTTTCCAATAGACTTACATTGGGCTCGTTGCTCAGGTCGAGCACCCGAGCATTCCAAATTGCTCGACCCAAACAACGAGCACCCGAGCATTTTAATGCTCGCCAATCACTACTACTTAAATAAAAAAGAACCTATACATATTTGGTATCTATGAACTCATAATGACCAGGGAATCATAATGGTATGTCAGTTTGAGCATTTAGTTAACATCTTAGAAAAATACCTATTGTAGAATTGCACTTTTTGGCAATTTCACAGCACTTAGAATTTTTTTCTCGTTTTCCTGTACACAATATAGTAAAACTAATGGTGTTGTTAAAAATTAAAACTCGTCCCCCAAAAAACAAGCCCTCACATGGCCATATTGACAGAGAAATAAAAAAGATATGTCTCTAGGAATAAAGGGTGCAAAAAATCGAAACGCAAAAACGGAAATACCCCTGGTCTTTAAGGGCCTAAAAATTAAATGTTTGAACATTGTGACATTTTCAAAACTTTAACCAAATATCCAATATGTTCACAAATTAACGCAAGTTATATAGAACAAATTTTACCACTATCATGAAGTACAATATGTCACGAGAAAATCTCAGAATCAGTGGGATCCTTTGAAGCGTTCCAGAGGTGTTACCTCATAAAGTGACACAGGTCAAATTTCAAAGGGCTTGGTCATTAACGTAAAAAATGGCTTGGTCCTTAAGGTAATAAAAGCCATTGAAGAAGCATTACCATTATAATTTTTATTGTTTAAGTATGTGTGTAGGTACATTTATTTATTTTACTCACTTTTATATAGCATCATTAATTCTGCAGAGCTATACAGGTCCTTCTCAAAAAATTAGCATATAGTGCTAAATTTCATTATTTTCCATAATGTAATGATTAAAATTAAACTTTCATATATTTTAGATTCATTACACACCAACTGAAATTTTTCAGGTCTTTTATTGTTTTAATACTGATGATTTTGGCATACAGCTCATGAAAACCCAAAAATCCTGTCTCAAAAAATTAGCATATCAAGAAAAGGTTCTCTAAACGAGCTATTACCCTAATCTTCTGAATCAACTAATTAACTCTAAACACATGCAAAAGATTCCTGAGGCTTTTAAAAACTCCCTGCCTGGTTCATTACTCAAAACCCCCATCATGGGTAAGACTAGCGACATGACTGATGTCAAGAAGGCCATCATTGACACCCTCAAGCAAGAGGGTAAGACCCAGAAAGAAATTTCTGAACAATTAGGCTGTTCCCAGAGTGCTGTATCAAGGCACCTCAATGGGAAGTCTGTTGGAAGGAAACAATGTGGCAGAAAACGCTGTACAACGAGAAGAGGTGACCGGACCCTGAGGAAGATTGTGGAGAAGGACCGATTCCAGACCTTGGGGGACCTGCGGAAGCAGTGGACTGAGTCTGGAGTAGAAACATCCAGAGCCACCGTGCACAGGCGTGTGCAGCAAATGGGCTACAGGTGCCGCATTCCCCAGGTAAAGCCACTTTTGAACCAGAAACAGAGAAGCAGCACTGGGCTACAGAGAAGCAGCACTGGACTGTTGCTAAGTGGTCCCAAGTACTTTTTTCTGATGAAAGCAAATTTTGCATGTCATTCGGAAATCAAGGTGCCAGAGTCTGGAGGAAGACTGGGGAGAAGGAAATGCCAAAATGCCTGAAGTCCAGTGTCAAGTACCCACAGTCAGTGATGGTGTGGGGTGTCATGTCAGCTGCTGGTGTTGGTCAACTGTGTTTCATCAAGGGCAGGGTCAATGCAGCTAGCTATCAGGAGATTTTGGAGCACTTCATGCTTCCATCGGCTGAAATGCTTTATGGAGATGAAGATTTCATTTTTCAGCACGACCTGGCACCTGCTCACAGTGCCAAAACCACTGGTAAATGGTTTACTGACCATGGTATTACTGTGCTCAATTGGCCTGCCAACTCTCCTGACCTGAACCCCATAGAGAATCTGTGGGATATTGTGAAGAGAAAGTTGAGAGACGCAAGACCCAACACTCTGGATGAGCTTAAGGCCGCTATCGAAGCATCCTGGGCCTCCATAACACCTCAGCAGTGTCACAGGCTGATTGCCTCCATGCCACGCCGCATTGAAGCAGTCATTTCTGCAAAAGGATTCCCGACCAAGTATTGAGTGCATAACTGAACATTATTATTTGATGGGTTTTTTTTATTTTGTTTTAAACACTTTTATTTTATTGGACGGATGAAATATGCTAATTTTTTGAGACAGGATTTTTGGGTTTTCATGAGCTGTATGCCAAAATCATCAGTATTAAAACAATAAAAGACCTGAAAAATTTCAGTTGGTGTGTAATGAATCTAAAATATATGAAAGTTTAATTTTAATCATTACATTATGGAAAATAATGAAATTTAGCACTATATGCTAATTTTTTGAGAAGGACCTGTACAGACATTAATATCACAGTCCCCATTGGAGCTCATAAGCTAAATTCCCTATCTGTATGTCTTTGGAGTTTGGGAGGAAATCCATGCAAACATGGGGATAGCATTCAAACTGATTGCAGATGATGTACTTGGTTGGATTTGAACCCAGGACCCCGATGCTGTAAGGCTGCAGTGCTGATCACTGAGCCACCATGCTGCCTTAGAAGTGACTGAAAGGGCTTCTTTAATGTCAAGAAGTGATGTTGCCTAAAGCACACTTAAAAGAAAAATATTTTTTCTTTTCTGTGGCATTCCATGTGCTTTACTGTCCTCCCACAATGAGGCACAAGAGGGTCAAGAAAATAGTCTTCTATATTCTTATGTCCGTCTGAGCATGGTGGATCGGAAACCTAATGGACTATTTGAGATCCGTTTCTTTCATTGCACTCAATAGCTTACTTGAGGCTGTCTCTGAATCTTATTTTGCAGGGATTCAGACTAAGGGCTCATACCCATTTGTGGAAAAAAAAAATGGTCCGTTTTCTGGATGGAAAAAATGGTCCGAATATATGCAATTGTCATGTGATTGTCATGCGATTTGTATGCGATTTTCAATCGCACCATCCGTTTTCCATCTGTATGCAATGCGATTTTAACATGACGTTTTACATAGAGCAGTTCTCTCTATGTCAAAATTCATGTAAAAATCACATTGTCAAAAAAAATGTACACAAAAAGCAAATAATTATATTATATATATATATATATATATATATATATATACAGTACAGACCAAAAGTTTGGACACACCTTCTCATTCAACAATTTTTCTGTATTTTCATGACTGTGAAAATTGTAGAATCACACTGAAGGCATCAAAACTATGAATTAACACATGTGGAATTATACATTACACTTTACAAAAAAGTGTGAAACAACTGAAAATATGTCTTATATTCTAGGTTCTTCAAAGTAGCCACCTTTTGCATTGATTACTTGATTGCACGCAGAAAAGGTGAACGGATGGACTCTACATGCCTGGTTCCCACCGTGAAGCATGGAGGAGGTGTGATGATGTGGGGGATGCTTTGCTGGTGACACTGTTGGGGATTTATTCAAAATTGAAGGCATGCTGAACCAGCATGGCTACCACAGCATCTTGCAGCGGCATGCTATTACATCCGGTTTGCATTTAGTTGGACCATCATTTATTTTTCAACAGGACAATGACCCCAAACACACCTCCAGGCTGTGTAAGGGCTATTTAACCAAGAAGGAGAGTGTTGGGGTGCTACGCCAGATGACCTGGCCTCCACAGTCACCAGACCTGAACCCAATCGAGATGGTTTGGGGTGAGCTGGACCGCTCACCGCTTCAATTTTGAATAATCCCCAACAGTGTCACCAGCAAAGCACCCCCACACCATCACACTACCTCCTCCATGCTTCACGGTGGGAACTAGGCATGTAGAGTCCATCTGTTCACCTTTTCTGCGTGCAAAGCAGTAATCAAAGCAAAAGGCGGCTACTTTGAAGAACCTAGAATATAAGACATATTTTCAGTTGTTTCACACTTTTTTGTAAAGTGTAATGTATAATTCCACATGTGTTAATTCATAGTTTTGATGCCTTCAGTGTGATTCTACAATTTTCATAGTCATGAAAATACCGAAGAATCTTTGAATGAGAAGGTGTGTCCAAACTTTTGGTCTGTACTGTATAGGTCATACACTTCTACATAGTATAATAGCCGCTAATTCATCCCCGGCTATACTGTAAAATCACACTGACAGCTTTAATAAAGAATGGAAAGAATACATATACACAAATAAAATACACATATATGTATATATACAATTATATATGTCTCATTTTGACATATATATATATATATATAGGTCATACACTTCTACATAGTGTAATAGCCGCTAATTCAATTGCCGGCTTTTGTGAAATTACAGACACGACATGAAATGACAAATGGTTTACATACAGTTAACCATGTCATTTCATTTAGTTTGATATATGGTTTTCACTAACAATTACATGAGTGTATGTGTGTAAAATTTCACACATGTAGGGGTTAATGAAAGGTGTAAATTCGTTGAAAAAAAATGCGTGGGCTCCCGCCCTATTTTCTCAACCAGACAGACAAAGCCAGCGAGTGGGGGCAGATAATATTAGCCTAGGGAGGGTGCATTTATTTTGTGCCCCCCTGGCTACTAACATCTGCCCCCAGCCACCCCAGAAAAGGCAAATCTATAATTAGATGCGCCCTTTCTGGCACTTTGCTGGTCTATTCACATTGCCCTGTAGCGGTGGCGAATGGGTTAATAATGGGTAAAAGCCACCTTGCTATTGAAAGGTGACTTTAGGCCAGGTTAATAATTGAGAGTTGTCAATTTGACAAGTCTCAATTATTAATCCTATTGTGTGAAATGGTTAAAAAATACACACACACATTAATGAAAAATCATTTTAATGTAATAAATACACAGTTTTTGACCATCTTTTATTGTATAGGTAATCATCGATTCCCTTGTTCTCCTGAAATAAAAATAAAATAATAAAGCAACATTATTCTTACCTATCAGACGCACAGTCAGGTCCCACGCTGTAATCCATCAGAAAGGGTTAACTAGCTTTCAGCCAAGCAGCGCAGCTAATGCTTGCCGCTGAGCTGAAAGCTCCTGAATGAATGACTTCCTCTTCAAGCGACAGGAGAGAAAGTGATTACTTTGTGAAGCTTCATTGATTGCTTCCCACAGAAATCAGTTCACTTCAGGTCAGCGGGGACACCGTACAGCATCAGTGACGTCAGAGGGAATCCAGGCTGACCTGAAGTGAACTGATTTCTGTGGGAAGCTATCAATTAAGCTTCACACAGTAATCACTTCCTCTCCTGTCACTGGATGAGGAAGTCATTCATTCAGGAGCTTTCAGCTGAGCAGGCAGCATTAGCTGCACTGCTTGGCTGAAAACTAGTTAACCCTTTGTGAAGGATTACAGCGTGGGACGAGACAGAGCGGCGGATAGGTAAGAATAATGTTGTTTTATTATTTTTCCTTTATTATAGGAGATCAAGGGCTTCGCAAGGATTAAGAGTTAAATAAAAGATGGTCAAAAAAATGTGTTTTTATTTCATTAAAATTATTTATTCTTAATGTGTGTGTGTTTTTTTATTTACTTCAATAGGATTAATAATTGAGAGTTGTCTAATTGACAACTCTCAATTATTAACCTGGCTTAAAGTCACCTTTCAATAGCAAGGTGGCTTTAACCCATTATTAACCCATTCGCCACCGCTACAGGGCAATGGAAATAGACCGGCAAAGTGCTAGAAAGGGCGAATCTAATTATAGATTTGCCTTTTCTGGGGTGGCTGGGGGCAGATGTTAGTAGCCAGGGGGGGCACAAAATAAATGCACCCTCCCTAGGTTATTATTATCTGCCCTCATTCGCTGGCTTTGTCTGTCTGGTTGAGAAAATACAGCAGGAGCCCACGCATTTTTTTTACAACGAATTTACACCTTTAATTAACCCCTACATGTGTGAAATTTTGCACACAGCCACTCATGTAATTGTTAGTGAAAACCATATATCAAACTACATGAAATGACATGGTTAACTGTATGTAAACTATGTGTCATTTCATGTCGGGTCTGTAATTTCACAAAAGCCGGCAATTGAATTAACGGCTATTACACTATGTAGAAGTGTATGAACTATAAATATATATATATATATGTGTCACAATGACATGTATATATATATATATATATGTGTATTATATGTGTATATATGTAGTGTTTTGTCAGCTGTCAGTGTGATTTTACAGTAGCCGGGGATGATTTGCCGGCTTTTCAAAGGACACTGGTGCGTATAAATCGGACACCACTCGCATGGTGCGAGTGCTGTCCAATTTTTTATCGCATCCATTGACTTGCATTAGCATTATCATGCCAAAATCGCTGCAAATCGCAGCATGCTGCAATTTTTTTCTCAGACCGATTTCAGCTGAGAAAAAAATCGCAAATGAGATGTCACCTATTGACTAACATTGGTCCGATTGCAATCCGATTTTTTATCGGCTTGCAATCGTCCGTTTTTGTCTCCAGTGAGTATGAGCCCTAAAGTAAGCCCTCAAAGTCATCAACATAGCTGTAAATGTAATGTGAACCTGCCCTTAATGTCTAGGTAAAATAATCTGGAATGTGTGATAAAAATAAAATAGAAATACCCTATCTAGGCCATGGGATGATCTAATTGCCATGTTTAGATACATATCACAATTACAGCAACAATTTTCACGTTTAAAGGTTATAGTTATTGTATTATAATAGTTTCTTTGTTGTGAGATACATCAGGAAAATAAAATCTATTCCTTATATAAATGTTTTTATAAGTGAAACACTGAGCCCATCATCATTGCTGTACTTTTCTTCATCAGTGCAGAATGTGTGTATTTAAATATATTCAAATTGCCGCCTCTATAAAAAGAGAACATAGAGCTGACACTGAATATAGAGGTGAATCAGTGCAACAAGTTCCAGAACTGAATCTCCTCAGACCAGACATGAAGACTCTTCTGTGGTTACTCAGTGCTGTATTGTCTCTACAATGTGAGATGCAGTCAATGAAAATATCCGAATATCTCATTAAGAACATTAGAACCTGGATGAGCTGATATCTGATTATCTTATTCATGTATTTATAGGTGTCACATCACAAATCTCTATGGTGGAGTCTGGTCCTGGAATTGTAATGCCATCAGCGACTCTGGACCTGACCTGTAAAGTGACCGGTGCCTCCCTCACTGACAGCGCTAACATGCTTTGTGTTAACTGGGTCAGACAACCTGAAGGGAAAGGACTGGAGTGGTTCGGAAGGATATGTTATAATAATGACAAATATAATGCCCAGTCTGTCCAGGGACGTATAATGCTATCAAGAGACACAAATAAAGGAGAAGTTTATTGTAAACTCACTGGAGTGAGACCTGAAGAATCTGGGACACATTATTGTGCTAGAGAGACACAGTGTAACAGATGGACTGAGGACATGTACAGAAACTGATTTACTGATGAAAATCTGATGAAAATGAAGATTCTCAGCTTAATGTGATAAACTGGGCAAAAAAAATCTGTTAATGACATGTCAGAAGACATAATTGCATATTATTTATGATCCCTTTTATGACCTCTCTGTTTTCATTCATGCTTTATTATTAGGATACATGCATAGCTACAGTATAAGAAGTCTAAGGCCGTGTTCACATGCAGAGTTTTACTGCGCTTTTTTACTTCAATAAATTTTTATTGCATATTTTCAAAAAAGAAAACACATAAGCAACAACACCCCCAAAGTAGGGGTATAAAGAAGGGAAACATAAGCATAACTGCGTGTACACATAGATTGACATAATGTATAAAAAAAAACATATTGACACTTGCATGAAAAAGCATATGAAAAGACATATCTTCAATGCAAAGGGGCAGACTTCTGAGTAAGTAACCACGGCTTCCCATATTGGATAAACCTTTTTCTAGGTAACTGACGAGTGCACCAGAGTTTGTTCATATTGACAATGTACTGTATATTGATTTTGTCCACCACTTCTCTCATGGTGGGAAGAGACATCCCCTTCCATTTAGCTGCAAAGGTGAGAAATCAGAATATGAGACACTATACACCTGATATCTAATGGAAAATCAGTTATCCCTATATGCAACAGTCCCATTGATAGTGTCAAATTAACCTGAATTCCAGTCACCTCCCTCAACAACATATTTATAGTATTCCAAAAACCAATCGCCACCGGACAGGACCACCACATGTGGCTCAACGATCCCAAACCTCCGCAACCTCTCCAGCAAGCTGAAGTCCGGTTAGGCCCATAATGTTCTACTGTATTTTCCTGCATATAAGATGACTGGGCATATAAGACGACCCCCCAATTTTTCCAGTCAAAATATAAAATCTTAAAAGTGGGGGGGGTCTTCTTATATGCCGGGTGTCATCTTATACACCGGGAGTGGTCCCGATGACGATGGGAGGGGGAGTCTCAGAGGGAAGGTGTTGGATACCTCATCGTATGAGCGCTGCTCTCTGCGGGTCTAGGCGCTGGGGGGCGGCGTCAGCGGCTCCTCTTTGTGCAAGCATGTGGGCACTGTGCTGGGGGACGGCGGCGGTGGCGGCTCTTCTTTGTGCAAGCGTGGGGGCACTGTGTTGGGGGACGGCGGCGGTGGCTCTTTGTGCAGAGTCGGGGCTCTGCCGCATTTCCTCAAATCCCGGAGGCCCCGGAAGCCCCATTGCTGCAATGTGGTGGCCTCCGGGAACATGGCAGCTGAGGGCGGTGCATGCTCAGTTTCAGAACTCGTCTCCCGAGATCTTGAGATGAGATCTGAATCTGAGCATGCAGCGGCCATTTTCTCGGAGGCCACTGCATCGTAGCAATGGAGCTGCCGGGGCCTCTGCGGATTGAGGAAATGCCAGCAGAGCCCCGACTCTGCACAAAGAGCCACCGCCGCCATCCCCCAGCACAGAGTCCCCCAGGCTGCTGAAAGAGGAGCCGCCGACGCCGCCTCTCAGCGCCTAGACCCGCAGAGAGCAGCGTTGATACGATCTGGTATCCAACACCTTCCCTCTGAGACGCCCCCTCCCTTCGTCATCGGGATCACTCCCCTCACCATATGCCAAAACCCGGCGTATAAGACGACCCCCGACTTTTAAGAAGACTTTCAGGGGTTTAAAAGTCGTCTTATATGCCGGAAAATATGGTAGTTGTCTTGGACACCTATACCACCTAAGATGCATCTTTTTTAACTGTTCTAGGTGACCAATACAAGATGATACTCTACTTATTTCTCTTAAACTATCCCTATATTCCTCTGGATCCCACGTTGTTCCTCCCATTTTAGCATATATGATAATTTAGCATCCACCTCTGGATCATTTAATACACTATAAAGGATTGAAACACCTTTGGGGCCTGATTCAGGTCGTAGTAGGAATCCCATGGCTTTGTGATTCACAGGGGGTTTAAGTAAGAGGGAGTCTGATTAGTTTAGAGTAGATGTCTGATCTGTAGGTACTGGTAAAAAAGACGCCTAGTACCAGGGAATTTGGAACAGAGTTGATCGACTGGGATAGCAAGAGAGCCATCTATCAGGTCTTGGGGGGATTTAACTCCAGCTGTGGACCAGTGTTGTAAGTTAATAAAGGGGATTTGCATTTCCAAAGCTTTTAAGGAAATATCTGTTAAAGGAATATTTAGAAGGCTTGAATCAAATTTCCTCCAATAACGTAATGTTGTTAATGCGGTAGGTAGACACGGGGTGTAGTTACTAAATTTAATAGCTTCCATTTCCAACGTAAGCCGCATCGAGGTCAATTTAGAATAAAATGACTCAATCTGAAGCCACTTATGTGTCTTATCCAATAACCACCAGTCTCTAATACCCGTCAATACCGTCACTTTATGATAAGCATGTAAGTTAGGGGCACACATCCCCCCAAATTCATAAGGATAATATAGTAACCTACCAGCCACTCTTGGTTTTTTATACGCCCAAATGAAGTTGTTAGCTATTTTTTGAAGGGATTTAATTATCCTAAGAGGAATTTTGGACAGGGATGCAACGAAAATAATATAAAACCTTGGGAAGTACCAACATCTTATAAATGTTAATCCTTGCTATCCATGACATAGTAGCCATACGTAGTTCGTCCAGAACCCTACTAGATTCTTGTATCAGTTTTGAGAAATTCCTTTCCACCAATTGTGTAGAATTAGTGAGGACTATGCCTAAATATGGGAGTTCATCACTCACTCACTTAAAGGGATACTCCCGCTCCAAAAATTCTTAAGCTGTGGGTACAGTAAAGATGTATATCTTAGTACCGTGTTAGCCAGTAGATAGAAAAATATTTAGAATTGAGAGTCCTCTCAATTCTAAATATTTTTCTAAGTTGTGGGTGGAACCAATACAGGAAAGACCAAAAATTTAGCAGCATTTAGTTTATAGTATGAGACATTAGCAAACTCTTCCAAAGCAAGGATAATAGCACCGAAGGAGTACTCTACATTAGTACGAGAAATAATTACATCATCTGCGTATAATCCAATTTTGTGAGACACATGTCCAACTTTAATACCTGCTATATCCTGATTATTCCTTTTTTTTCCGCCAAAGGTTCCATGCACAAGGCAAAAATAATAGAAGACAACGGGCAGCCTTGACGTGTACCATTAGATATACAAAATTACTCTGAAAGGAACCCTGATGATAAAACTTTGGCAGAGGGATTCAAGTACATAGCACTGTTATGTTTCGGTAGCTGAGGAGAAATAGCAAAAAATAGCCAAAGTAGTAATACACCAGAGAGGCTGGAAACTATTGGATTGCAGTACACTAAAATCTCTGGTATAACTCACAACTCAGCAAACAAAAATGACAAAGGAACAAAGCAAAAGTGCAAACACATAATGAGCACAATTGCAACGCCAGACCCCAAAAGGGGACCAGGCTGTAATCCACTGCAAGCAGCAAGCCAGCAGTGAAAATCGAACAGAGGAAAAAAAAAAAAAAAACACTTATCTGAATGAGAGCAGGAAAGCAAGCTGTGCTCCAAGCAAGACCAGGAGGAACAATTGATTACCGGCAAGGCTGATGGGAACTCAGGTGACTTATATCATACCATTTAGAGCCAGCAGAAGGCCATTCAGTAATTAGTTCATTACCCTCAGCAACCACCGGAGGCATCCCCAGCTCAGAAGTCGCCTCCAAAGTATGCACAACAGTACCCCCCCCTTGAGGAGTGGTCACCGAACCCTCACCTGCGCAACCAGGCTGATCAGGATGAGCTCGATGATAGGCACGGATAAGTCTCCCAGCATGGATGTCCGAAGCAAACACTCAAGAATTGTCCTCCTGACCATAACCTCTCCACTTAACCAAATACTGGAGTTTCCGTCTAGCAAAACGAGAATCCAATATTTTCTCAACCACATACTCCAAATTGCCCTCAATCAAAACAGGGTCGGGAGGCGCAGCCATAGGAATCACTGGCTCGACAAACTTCTTCAATAAGGACTTGTGGAACACGTTATGGATCTTAAATGTCCCTGGAAGAAGCAAACGGAAGGAAACCGGATTAATAATTTCCATGATCTTATAATGTCCAATGAAACTTGGCTTAAATTTTGGAGATGCAACCTTCATAGGGATATTCCTTGAGGACAACCAAACCAAGTCCCCCACTTTAAAATGAGGACCATCAGTCCTATGCCAGTTGGCAAACCGCTGGGCCTTCTCTTGAGAGAGAGACAACCTCTCCACTACCTGGTCCCAAATCTGCTGCATACGCTGCACAATAGAGTCAACCCCCAGACAGACAGAAGCCTCCGCCTGTCCTGAAGAAAATCGAGGGTGAAACCCAGAATTGCAGAAAAATGGAGACATTAAGGTGGCAGAGCTAGCCCTATTATTAAGAGCAAACTCAGCCAAAGGCAAAAAAGAGACCCAGTCATCTTGATCAACAGACACAAAACATCTCAAATAAGTCTCCAGGGTCTGGTTTGTTCTCGGTTTGTCCATTGGTCTGAGGGTGAAATGCAGAGGAGAAAGACAACTGAACACCAAGTTTAGAACAAAATGTCCTCCAAAATCTGGAAACAAACTGGACTCCTCTGTCAGACATAATGTTCTCCGGAATGCCATGTAACCGGACCACGTGCTGAAAGATCAAAGGCACCAATTCGGAGGAGGAAGGCAACTTAGGTAATAGCACAAGATGTATCATCTTGGAAAACCTATCACAGATTACCCAGATAACGGTCATTCTCTGAGAGACAGGGAGGTCGGCAATAAAATCCATAGAAATATGGGTCCATGGCCTCTTGGGTACAGGTAATGGCATTAACAAACCACTAGAACGAGAGCAAGGCTTGGAACGAGAGCAAGTCCCACAGGACTGCACAAAGTCCCTGACGTCACGAGACAAAGTAGGCCACCAGAAGGACCGACTCACCAAGGCTCTCGTACCAAAAATCCAGGGATGACCAGCCAATGCGGAACAATGAATCTCAGAGATCACACTCTTCTTCCACTGGTCTGGGACAAATTTCCCAACAGGGCAGCGCTCAGGTTTATCCTCCTGACACCCCTCCAGAGCCAGTCTCAAATTGGGCGAGATGGCGGAAAGAGCTACACCCTCTTTCAAAATAACACCAGGATCAGATAACTCAGGAGAATCCGCAAAGAAACTCCTCGAGACGGCATCCGCCTTAACATTCTTAGTGCCGGGAAGAAAAGAAACCACAAAATTAAAACGTGTGAAAAACAAGGCCCACCTGGCCTGTCTAGGATTAAGTCGCTTAGCTGATTCGAGATAAACCAGGTTCTCATGGTCCGTGAGGACCACCACCTGATGTTTGGCTCCTTCCAGCCAATGTCTCCACTCTTCAAAGGCCCACTTCATGGCCAATAACTCCCGATTACCCACGTCATAATTACGTTCAGTTGGAGAAAATTTTCGAGAGAAAAAGGCAGAAGGGTTACTCTTAGAGGTCTCTGGATCCCTTTGGGACAAAATAGGCACCTGCCCCAATCTCAGAGGCATCAACCTCCACCTGAAATGCTAGAGAAACATCAGGCTGCCATAGAACAGGAGCAGAAATGAACCTCTGCTTAAGTTCCTGAAACGCAGAAACTGCCTCAGGAGGCTAATTCACCACATCGGAACCCTTTTTAGTCAAATCAGTCAATGGTTTAACAATACCGGAGAAATTATCAATAAATTTACGATAAAAATTGGCAAAACCAAAAAATCTCTGAAGAGCCTTCAATGAAGTAGGTTGAACCCAATCACAGATGGCCTGAACCTTGACCGGGTCCATTTCAATAACAGACGGAGACAAAATGAATCCCAGAAATGTGACCTTCTGTACGCCAAAAAGACACTTTGATCCCTTCACATGCAGTGCATTCTCTCTCAAAATCTGGAACACAGTCCGAACATGTTTCACATGAGAGTCCGAGTCGTTGGAAAAAATCAAGATATCATCCAAATAAACAATCAGAAATTTATCCACAAAATCCCTGAAAATATCATTCATGAAGGATTGGAAGACGGAAGGGGCATTAGTAAGCCCAAAAGGCATCACTAGGTACTCAAAATGCCCCTCTGGGGTATTAAACGCAGTCTTCCATTCATCCCCGTGCTTAATGCGAATAAGGTTATACGCCCCCCTGAAGTCAAGCTTGGTAAACCAACTAGCACTTTTCACTCTGGAAAAGAGGTCATAAATCAAGGGTAACGGATATTGATATTTGTGAGGAACTCAGCCGGCCGCCACACGGTAGCCCGGGTATCGCAACTTCTGATACCACCGCCGCTACCAAATGTGACGGATGATCCCTTTCCTCCCACGTCACCAATGGGACGTAACTCCACAGGTACAGCTCTCCGGCGCCCCCCTTTGTCTCTCAGGTCAGTAAGAGAACTGCACCCAGAGCAAATGGCCGCCGGGGAAGGTGTCCTGTTACCCACTGGGTATTCTAAGATTCGTGATCAGAGTAAAAGCATCAGCCCAAGATTAATTTTATGGTTTAATTTGCCTTAAGGGCACACTAGATAATTACAGAAATATACAGTAAAGCTATACAACGGAATTACAATGGATTTGCAGTCAGAGTAAGAATACAACAATAATGTACAAGGCTTAAAGGTATTAGCTATAGATCAATATTACCGGGTTGTAGTATGGTCATGGGAAGGCAGGGGCTTTGCCATTCCCAGGTAGTAGTCTTCAGTTACTGGATAGTCCCCAAAGCATATGTTGCTGCACCCTTGGCAAGACAAATCCGTTTTCTTTTGGTCCTTTCCTAGACCATCTTCTTGGCTTCTGTGTGTGAAATGGAATGAGAGCAGCCTCTTCTTGGCTACAGCTCTTAACCCTGCTAGGCCCTTCCCCATTTGCTTTGAAGCCCGCATATTAACTGGCCTGCAATTCATATGGAGCAGGAAACAATGGCTTGAGCTAATTACCATACGACTGACCATCTTATTCAGACCCTGGCCTAAACCAATTAGCATGTAAAGGCCTATTGATTCATAGTGGACATCAAAGCTGGCCGTACTGAATATGCTAATAGGCCCTGTGTAGCTAAAAGTCTGTGGCTGTGTGAACTGACAAAATGGAGGCTGGTACAGGCCCTATACAAAATGGCGACAACCTTTTCCTTACGCCTCCCTGCTTTTGAGGGCGCTAGGGGGTATCACATTCCTGTGTTCCCCCGTGCGCCCTACCGCACCCTCTCCTTGCCAGGACAACCCATCAGCGTTACCATGGTCACTGCCCTTTTTGTGGCGAATGGTGAAATGGTACTGTTGGAGAGCGAGGCTCCAGCGTAGCAACCTCCCATTCGTCCCAGAGACCGTGTGTAACCAGCTGAGGGGGTTGTGGTCTGTTTCCACGGTGAATTGGCGTCCGTACAAGTATGGCTGCAGACGCTGCAGGGCCCACACAATTGCCAGACATTCCTTCTCCATCGTGGAATAGGCCACTTCCCTCGGCAGGAGCTTCCTGCTCAGGTACAAAATGGGGTGTTCATGGCCCGTAGTGTCAACCTGGCTGAGCACAGCACCGAGGCCGAAGTCGCTGGCGTCGGTCTGCACTAAGAATGGCCGCGTGAAGTCGGCTGCCTGTAGTACCGGAGAACTAGAAAGGGCGGTCTTGAGCGCCTGGAAAGCTGTCTCGCAGGCGACTGTCCAGTCGACTGCGACGGGCAGCCTTTTCTTGGTGAGGTCCGTCAGGGGTTTGGCCAGGGCACTATAGTGTGGAACAAACCTCCTATAGTACCCAGCAGTACCCAAAAAGGACATCACCTGCTTCTTGGTCCTGGGGGTGGGCCAGGATGCGATGGCATCCACCTTCCCGGGCTCTGGCTTCAGAGCTCCCCCACCTACCCGGTGTCCCAGGTAGTGGACCTCACTCATACCCAGCTGGCATTTTTCCGGCTTAATGGTCAAGCCTGCTCGCTGGATCCACCCGAGCACCTGCGCCAGGTGCTCTAGGTGATCCTCCCAGGTGGGACTGAAGATGGCAATGTCATCCAGGTACGCGGTCGCATACCCTTCCAGTCCCTCGAGCAGCGTGTTGACCATCCGCTGAAAAGTGGCAGGGGCATTCTGCATGCCGAAGGGCATCACCGTGGACTCGTACAGTCCGAATGGGGTGATAAAGGCAGAGCGTTCCCGTGCCCTAGGGGTCAGGGGAATCTGCCAATACCCCCTGCTCAGATCCATGATGGTCAGGTACTTGGCCCCGGCCAGCTGGTCGAGCAGGTCATCGATGCGCGGCATTGGGTACGCATCGGTGACCGTCACAGCGTTGAGCCCCCTGTAGTCCACGCAGAACCGCGTAGTTCGGTCCTTTTTAGGGACGAGGACTACAGGCGAAGCCCACGCGCTGTTGGACGCTTGGATCACCCCCAGCCTCAGCATCTCGTCTATCTCTTGGCGCATCTGCTGCTGCACCTCAAGGGAGACCGATATGCTGAACGCCGGATTGGGGGGTGGTTGCCAGTGTCCACGTCATGGACTGCTGCCTCAGTCCTTCCGGGCAGGCTGCTGAACAGCTCCCGGAAGGGGTGTAGGGTGGCCCCCAGCTGGGAACGTTGGTACTCCGAGAGCTGGTGGCCAACCCCCACATCCTCGATGGATCCACCCGCCTTGGCTTGGGTGAGCAGATCGAGGAGGGTTTCTGCCTCTCCTTCCTCTGGAAGGTTGCACACTGGGTGAGCATAAGCCTCCCGCTCATGGTGGGCCTTCATCATGTTCACATGGAAGGCCTTCCTCCTTCCACGGGCGTGGTCCAGGGTGACCAGGTAGGTGACGGCGTTGAGCTGCTCGTGCACGAGGTATGGACCCTCCCAGGCAGCCTGAAGCTTGTTTTGGGGTACGGGGACCAGTACCCACACCTTTTGACCCACCTGGTAGGTCCGCTCACAAGCATTCTGGTCGTACCATCGCTTCTGGTCAGCCTGAGCTTGGGCCATATTGTCATGCACCAGCCGCGTCAAGGCCATCATTCGGTCCCGGAAGCGCACGACATACTCAATGACCGACACTCCAGGGGTGGCTAAATCCCCTTCCCATGCTTCCTTCACCAGAGCAAGGGGCCCCCGTACACGTCGCCCGTACAGGAGCTCAAAGGGGGAGAACCCCGTTGAGGCCTGTGGAACCTCCCGGTAGGCAAACAGCAGGTGTGGGAGATACCGCTCCCAGTCTCTCCCGTGGGAGTCGACCAACATCTTCAGCATCTGCTTTAAGGTGCCATTGAACCGCTCACACAAGCCATTGGTCTGTGGGTGATACGGGCTGGCCACCAGATGTTGCACCTGTACCTGCTTACAGAGAGACTCCATCAGCTGCGACATGAACTGGGTCCCTCGGTCGGTGAGCATTTCCTTGGGAAACCCCACTCTGGAGAAAATCTCCAGTAAGGCAGTGGCCACTTTGTCGGCCCGAATGGACGACAAAGCTACCGCCTCCGGGTACCGGGTGGCATAGTCCACTACCGTTAGTATGAAGCATTTCCCGGAGCGGCTGGGAGTGGACAGAGGTCCAATGAGATCCACAGCCACCCTCGAGAAAGGCTCTTCAATGATGGGCAGAGTTACCAGTGGGGCTTTGGGGCGTGGCCCCGCCTTCCCCACCCTCTGACAGGTGTCACACGAACGGCAGTAGGCTATCACCTTGGTCCTCATTCCAGGCCAGTAGAAATGCTGAGCTAGCCTGGCCCTGGTTTTAGTGATCCCTAAGTGTCCGGCCATTGGAATCTCGTGTGCGATCCGCAACAATTCCGCCCTGAACGGATGGGGCACCACTAACTGTCGGTCCCTGGGCCACGCCTCCGGTGAACCCTGCTGGACCGTTACCCGGTACAGCCGTCCCTGGTCCCAGACCACTCGCTCGCGGTCGGACTCCAGGGGAGGCTGTGCCGCCTGTTCCTTGAGAGTCTTCAGGCTAGGGTCAGCTTCCAACGCTGCCTGAAATCCCTGACTAGATATGGCAAGAATTGATGAAACTGCCCTGTCCTCTGTCAGTTCCCCGGGATCTGTCTCCTGGCTACTGTCTGACTCGGCAGCCACTTGGTCAGAGAGGGGGAAACCGTCGGACCTCCGCGAGGCTCCTTGGGCTTCAGCGCTCCCACTCCTGGTAACAGCGGCCACGACCGCTGAGACCACGGGTAGCGCCTGCTTTCCCTCATCCTCTGACCAAGTCGCCGGGTCAGGCAGACTTCCCTGACTTCCTGACATCCCGGATGTGGGGAACTCCTGACCTGGGGTCCTACCTGGTGGCTCCTCTCCCGGGACACCCCCTCCCCCCATGGCCTGTTCCTCTTCCTGCAGGGGCCCTAGACTCAGCAGGCTGGATTCACTTAGGGGCCCTACACTGCCCATAGCAGCCCCTCCCTCCACCTCTGAGCTCTCCCCTACAGCCTCCTCACCTGTCCTCACTGTGAGCCCTGTGTGTGTAGTGTCAGTGCATGGCTTACCATCAGGTTTCACTCCCTCCTCCACTGTTGGAGGCACATTCAATACATTAACATTAGCATTCACAGTAGAGTCATGACATTCTTGGGGAGCCGGACTTGGGGGTTTAGTGGCCACATACTGGGACACTAGCCGCCCCAAATCGGTCCCAAGCAACACATTTGCAGGAATATTCGGCGTTACTCCCACCTCCCGCATCCCCCTCCCGGCACCCCAATCCAAATACACCTTGGCAACGGGCAGCGCCGGTTCAACGCCTCCAATTCCGGAGACGGAAAGGGTTTTCCCAGGTACCAAGTCTTGAGGGGACACCACCTCAGGGCGTACCAGGGTTCGTTCAGCGCCTGTGTCCCGCAGTCCCATGACCGCTGAGCGGCCGATGGTGACGGGTTGGTAATTGTCTAGGGACCTCCCACCACCCCTCCCACACACAAAACAGTGGACGGTTTCTGGGACAGGGATGGGGCCTTCTGGCGCTGGGGACATGCAGCCTTAAAGTGTCCTGGCTGATTGCAATTATGGCAACGTCTGGGTTCTGTTCCTGGCCTGGAGAGGGCAGCAGGGGGGTACACCCCTTGCACTCTGGGGGCTGGATATGGGGCTGGGGCAGGATTGGGCTTACCCCCTCTCCAGGTGCTGCTGGCAGGCTTCTTTGGCTCCGGCGCCCTGTTGTTGGCATACTCGTCTGCCAGGGCGGCTGTAGCAGAAGCCCCCTTTGGTTTCCGGTCACGGAGGAACTGCTGGAGGTCTTCTGGGCAGTTCCACAAAAATTGCTCCACGACAAACAGTTCCTGGACCTCCTGACAGGTAGTGAGCTCTAGACCCGAGGTCCAGTGCTCCGCAGCTCTCAGCAGGGCCCGCATGTGGTCGGTCCAGGTGTCCTTTGAACCCCGCTGCAGGCTCCTGAACTTCCTGCGGTACGACTCCGGGGTGAGGTTGTAGTGCTGGATCAGGGCCCGCTTGATGCTCTTGTAGTCCTGCTCCTCCCCGGCAGGTAAGTCCCCCAAAACTTCCAGGGACTTACCCCTCAAACGGGGGGTCAGGTACCTTGCCCACTGATCCGGGGCCAGATGATGTTGGAGGCATGTCCTCTCAAAAGCAAGCAGAAAGGAATCCAGGTCTCCATCCTTTTCAAGTAAGGGAAAGTCCTCCGCCCGGACCTTGGGAGCCCTTGTCTCCAGTGGGCCTGGTGCGTCCAGCGGGGGCCCGTGCTGAGCCATCTCCAGTCGGTGCTGGCGCTCCGCAGCTTCACGGCGTTCTGTAGCCTGCAACACACGTTCTGCATGCTCACGCTCTGCTGCTCTCTCTGCCGCTGCTTGCTCACGCTCCGCAGCTTCACGGCGTTCTGCTTGCTCACGCTCTGCTGCTTTCTCTGCCGCTGCTTGCTCACGCTCTGCTGCTGTCTCTGCCGCCACCAGGAGTCTTTCATAGGCGGCGTCATTACCAGCCTCGAGCTGCGCCATAGCCGCTTGGAAGAGGGTCTCCGATCTGGACAGGCTGGGACGGGCAGGGGGTGGGCAGTCCACTGTGAGACTGAGCACGGGGGTCGGGCTCCTTGGGGAGCCCTGGCTGAGCTCCCCCTCATCGGTATCGAACCCCTCATAGGCCACAGCATTGGCCTCCCCCTTTGCCCTACTCCTGGTGCCTTCCGCCATCTTGGGAACCTTTGGTTACTGAAACACAGCTGCAACCCTGACCTTGCACACAACTTGTTATATTTACACTCTGACCGTCTAGTGCTAGGCTGACCTTAAGACCCCAGCAGTGAAAGTACCGCTGGTAGTCTCTAGTGTCTGGGAGTAGGGGTCCCACGCACACTATTACTCTGATCCCACCGCTGCCACCAATTTGTGAGGAACTCAGCCGGCCGCCACACGGTAGCCCGGGTATCGCAACTTCTGATACCACCGCCGCTACCAAATGTGACGGACGATCCCTTTCCTCCCACGTCACCAATGGGACGTAACTCCACAGGTACAGCTCTCCGGCGCCCCCCTTTGTCTCTCAGGTCAGTAAGAGAACTGCACCCAGAGCAAATGGCCGCCGGGGAAGGTGTCCTGTTACCCACTGGGTATTCTAAGATTCGTGATCAGAGTAAAAGCATCAGCCCAAGATTAATTTTATGGTTTAATTTGCCTTAAGGGCACACTAGATAATTACAGAAATATACAGTAAAGCTATACAACGGAATTACAATGGATTTGCAGTCAGAGTAAGAATACAACAATAATGTACAAGGCTTAAAGGTATTAGCTATAGATCAATATTACCGGGTTGTAGTATGGTCATGGGAAGGCAGGGGCTTTGCCATTCCCAGGTAGTAGTCTTCAGTTACTGGATAGTCCCCAAAGCATATGTTGCTGCACCCTTGGCAAGACAAATCCGTTTTCTTTTGGTCCTTTCCTAGACCATCTTCTTGGCTTCTGTGTGTGAAATGGAATGAGAGCAGCCTCTTCTTGGCTACAGCTCTTAACCCTGCTAGGCCCTTCCCCATTTGCTTTGAAGCCCGCATATTAACTGGCCTGCAATTCATATGGAGCAGGAAACAATGGCTTGAGCTAATTACCATACGACTGACCATCTTATTCAGACCCTGGCCTAAACCAATTAGCATGTAAAGGCCTATTGATTCATAGTGGACATCAAAGCTGGCCGTACTGAATATGCTAATAGACCCTGTGTAGCTAAAAGTCTGTGGCTGTGTGAACTGACAAAATGGAGGCTGTTACAGGCCCTATACAAAATGGCGACAACCTTTTCCTTACAATATTTAACAGTGATCTTATTCAGGAGGCGATAATCAATACACGGCCTCAATGAACCATCCTTTTTGGCCACAAAGAAAAAACCGGCGCCCAAGGGTGAAGAGGATAGTCTGATATGACCCTTCTCCAAAGACTCCTTGATATAAGATCGCATAGCATCGTGTTCAGGTACAGATAAGTTAAAAAGGCGAGTTTTAGGAAATTTACCACCAGGCACTAACTCAATAGCGCAATCATAGCTCCTGTGAGGAGGTAAGGATGCAGACTTACTTTCACTAAACACATCAGAAAAATCAGTAAAAAAGTCAGGGACATCCTGAGACTGGGGAGAGGCAGAAAAAACAGGAGTGTCAGTATTAACACATTGGCAGCCCCAACTGGTCACAGGCACAGATTTCCAATCCAAAACAGGATTATGAGTCTGTAACCAAGGGAAACCCAGTACAATAATGTCATGCAGATTATGCAACACCAGAAATTTGCAACTCTCCGGATGATCTAGTTCAACCCTCATTATCACCTGAGTAGAAAACTGGGGTTTATTCTCCACCAAATGGGTAGAATCAATGCCCAGTAAAGTAATAGACTTCCGCAGGGGTATCATGGGAAACCCACAACGTTTGGCAAAGTCAAAATCCATCAGGTTAATAGCTGCTCCTGAATCAACAAAAGCCTGAGCCGAAAATATGGACAGGGAGCAAATCAGGGTAACAGTCAACAGAAATTTAGTCTGAACACTACCCAAGACAACTGAGCGCGCAAAACGTCTTCCCCGCTTAGGGCAGACGAATATAGCATGGGAAGCGTCACCACAGTAGAAACATAACCCATTGCGCTTTCGAAACTCATGATGCTGAGCCCCAGAAGTCACTTCATCACACTGCATGGGCTCAGGAGCTGGCTCACAAGGCAACACTATCTCACGCATACCTCTGCGCTCCCGCAAACGTCTGTCAATTTGAATAGCCAAAGACAGAATCATTGAGACCAGAGGGAACAGGGAATCCCACCATAACGTCTTTAACATTTTCTGACAGACCCTTCCGAAAAAGGGCTGCCAAAGCATCATCATTTCATTTGGTCAGGACTGTCCATTTTCGAAATTTCTGACAGTACAGCTCGGCATCTTCACGACCCTGATTTAATGCCAAAACAGGATCCCCAGGTGTCAGGGAAAAAGCCCAATCCTGAGGGTCGCCGCGCAGCAAGTAGATGACAATTTGAAACTGCTGTGCTGCGTTCCCTGAGGACTTAGGCTTTAAGGCAAAAAACAACTTACAGTTATTTTTGAAATTCAGAGATTTAGACCGATCCCCCAAAAATAAATCTGGTATGGGGATCCTAGGTTCCACAACCGGCAACCTAGCAAGACAGGTAGCAATTAGTGTTGAGCGATACGATACTGCAAATATCGGGTATCGGCCGATATTAGCTGTATCGGGCTTTCGATTCCGAGTACCGATATTTTCGTCATATCGGATACCGGAATCGAGATTGTCACTGTCACTGTCAGTGTCCGTCGGTCGGGTCTGTCACTGTCAGTGTCCGTCGGTCGGGTCTGTCAGGAGTCAGCGGCACTTACCTGGCAGAAGATCTCCGGCGGTCACGGCCTGGACTGCTTCATGGCCGCCATCATCTTTCCCCGGCGGTCACATGCAGTTTCTCGCGATAACTGCAGTGACTGCTGGGTAATCCCGGCCGTAAAGCAGTCAGTCCGATGACGTCACCGCCGGGGAAGCAGGTAATCAGCTGTGCTGCGTCGCGATGACAGGCTCTGCCTGTCATTGCGATGTAGCAGAGCTGGATCGTCGTGGGACAGTCGTTACTATGGACTGCGTCGGACAGGTGGTATACTGTTGGTTTGTTTTTTTTCTTTTTTTACAGGAGATCGATGGCGTCGCAGGAATAAGAGTACAATAAAAGAAATGAAAACTGTGTTGTCTCTTTTATTTCATTAAAATACTTTTTTCTTCCTTTGTCTTTTTTTTTTATGCATTTAATAACTTTGGGATTAATAATGGATCGGTTAGAAAATGAACTCGGCACTCAACTTTAGTATAGTGAGAATAAAGATTTTTATTCACAGTAGTAACACGAAACGTTTCGGTCCTATATCATGGACCTTCATCAGTCACAGATACTACTGGGAAGGGGGTTGATCCACATAGGGAAGAAAAAAAGGGCTGGATATAGCCTGTGTTGGTGGGGTGAGATGAGGAAGAGGACAATGCCTCTATTGCACTAGTAACCTGTTGTGAAGGAGTCCGGCAGTGAGGATAGGTCTCTGCATTGGACGCGGTGTCCACCGCTAGTCTGAGTGCCACTCAGACTAGCGGTGGACACCGCGTCCAATGCAGAGACCGAAACGTTTCGTGTTACTACTGTGAATAAAAATCTTTATTCTCACTATACTAAAGTTGAGTGCCGAGTTCATTTTCTATTAGATACGGTGTGGGAACCTACTCTGGCACCTTCTTGGTTGTGCACACGGTTATTTTTTCATCTAATAATGGATCGGTGTCTTATTGACACCTCTCCATTATTAACCGGGCTTATTGTCACCGTGCAATCAACAGTGACATTAACCCCTTATTACCCCACTTGCCACCGCTACAGGGCAGTGGGAAGAGCCGGGTAAAGTGCCACAATTGGCACATCTTTTGATGCGCCAAATGTGGGGCTGCTGTAGCCTGGTATTATCAGGCTGTTGAGGGCCAAAATCCATGGGCCTTGACAGTCTTTTAATACCAGGCCGCAGCAGTCTGCATTTTACTTGGCTGGTTAACAAAAATAGGGGGACCCCTACGCCGTTTTTCTTTCGAGGGGATCCCCTATTTTTGTTAACCAGCCAAGCTAAGCAGACTGCTGTGGCCTGGTATTATCAGGCTTGCAAGGTCCATGGATATTGGATCCTTACCAGCCTGAAAAACCAGGCCTCAGCGGTCTGCTTCATCTGGCTGGTTAACAAAAATAGGGGGGACCCCACGCCAATTTTTTTCGAGGGGATCCCCTATTTTTGTTAATCAGCCAAGATATGCAGACTGCTGTGGCCTGGTATTATCAGGCTGGCAAGGTCCATGGATCTTGGCTCCTTAACAGCCTGAAAATCCAGGCCTCAGCGGTCTGCTTCATCTGGCTGGTTAACAAAAATAGGGGGACCCCACGCCATTTTTTATTCGAAGGGAACCCCTATTTTTGTTAATCAGTTCCCTCTGACGTCACTGATTGTGTACCTGGCTGACCTGAAGTGAAAGTGGAAAGCAATCAATTAAGCTTTCCACTTCCTCTCCTGTCAGCCAGGAGAGGAACTCATTCATTTGGGGGTTTACTGTGAGGCTGCAGCATTAGCTGCGGTCCCTGCAGTAAACATTAACCCTTTCTGAAGGATTACACCGTGGGACCTGACTGTGCATGGGATAGGTAAAAATAATTTTGCTTTTTTATTTTATTTTTATTACAGGAAATGGTTTTTGCAGTCAAATAAAAGATGGTCAAAAACATGTGTCTTTATTTCATTAAAATGATTTTTAATTAAAGTGTGTGTGTTTTATTTTTATTTCATGCAATAGGATTAATAATTGATAGTTGTCTAATTGACAGCTCTCAATTATTAACCTGGCTTAAGGTCACCTTTCAATTGCAATGTGGCTTTAACCCCATATTAACCCATTCGCCACCGCTACAGGGCAATGGGAATAGACGGGCAAAGTGCCAGAAAGGGCGAATCTAATTATAGATTTGTCTTTTCTGGGGTGTCTGGGGGCAGATGTTAGTAGCCAGGGGGGGCCAAAAATAATGGTCCCTCTCTGGGCTATTATTATCTGCCCCCATTCGCTGGCTTTGTCTGTCTGGTTGCGAAAATAGGGCGGGAGCCCACGCATTTTTTTTAAACAATTTTACACCTCATATATATATATATATAATATACATGTCATTGAATTTGTGACACATATATATATATATATTTATATTTATAGTTCATACACTTCTACATAGTATAATAGCCGCTAATTCAATTGCAGGCTTTTGTGAAAATGCAGAACCCGACATGAAATGACACTTGGTGTACATAGGGTTAACCATGTCTTTTCATGTCCTTTGCTATCTGATTTGCACAAACAATTACATCAGTCTATGTGTGCAAAATTTCACACCTGTAGGGGTTAATTAAAGGTGTAAATTCGTAGCAAAAAAGTCCGTTTTTTTTACAACGAATTTACACCTTTAATTAACCCCTACAGGTGTGAAATTTTGCACACATAGACTGATGTAATTGTTTGTGCAAATCAGATAGCAAAGGACATGAAAAGACATGGTTAACCCTATGTACACCAAGTGTCATTTCATGTCGGGTGCTTCTGTCTTTTCACAGAAGCCGGCTTTACCCGGCAATTGAATCAGAGGATATTTTACTATGTAGAAGTGTATAAACTATACATATATGTATATATATATATGTCACAATGACATGTATATATATATATATGTATTCTATGTGTGTATATTTAGTGTTTACAAGGAAATAAAGGTTTTTTTTAGTTGCGATATTTTGTTCCCATAGACTTACATTGGACTTCCGGTATCGGAATCGGATATCGACGATATTTAGTGATATCGGCGATACCATTCCGATCCGATATTTTTAGATATCGAGCAGTATCGCTCAACACTAGTAGCAATACTCCGAACCTCAGAGGCAAGCTGCTCCACACGGCCAGACAACTGTGCAAACTCCATTGAGAGAAAAAAAAAATTCCTTCTCAGCACCCAGAGAAAAAGAGGGAAAAAAATGCAACAAACAGAGGAAAAAAAAAATTTCTGACAACTCTCTTTTTTTTTTCCTTTTTACTATTTTTCCCTTCTGTGAGTACCATATAATTTTCAGTTTGGCCGGTAATACTGTTATGTGTCGGTATGTTATGTTTCGGTAGCTGAGGAGAAATAGCAAAAAATAGCCAAAGTAGTAATACACCACAGAGGCTGGACACTATTGGATTGCAGTACACTAAACTAACCGCCACACTAGAAGTAGCCGTGGAGCGTACCTACGGTGATCCTAGACGCCTCGTCACAGCCAGAGAGATAACTACACCTATAGGCAGAAAGATGAAAGCTATCTGCCCCGGAGCAGAATCCCAAAGAAATAGGAAGCCCCCAAACATGTAATGGCTGTTAGACCAGAAGAAAACAAGGACACAGACAAAAAATAGAATGAGCAAATGCTGGGGCCCAATCTGTCTAGATAGAGAAGTAAAGGAAAGAATTCTGACTGCAACCCAAAAAAACCCTGACAAAAACACCAACACTTCTGATTAACAAAAAACCTGAGATCACACGATCTCTACCACCTAAATCAGATCTCTGGTGTAACTCACAACAACTCAGCAAATAAAAAATGACAAAGGAACAAAGCAAAAGTGCAAACACATAATGAGCACAATTGCAGTGCCAGACCCCAAAAGGGGACCAGGCTGTAATCCACTGCAAGCAGGAAACCAGCAGTGAAAATCCATCAGAGGAAAAAAAAACAACAAAACACTTATCTGAATGAAAGCAGGAAAGTAAGCTGTGCTCCAAAGAAGACCAGGAGGAACAATTGATTACCGGCAAGGCTGATGGGAACTCAGGTCACTTATATCATACCATTCAGAGCCAGCTGAAGGCCATTCAGTAATTAGTTCATTACCCTCAGCATCCACCGGAGGGATCCCCAGCTCAGAAGTCGCCTCCAAAGTATTCACAACATAGCACATATCACCGAGTAAATGGGGCCCGTCAGACCAAATGTTCGTAGAACACTTTTGAGAAACCCCCTTTTTCAGCATCTAGGGACAGGAATGCACTGGGGACCCCACTCAATTCCGCTATCCGGATTAAATCTATCATCCTGCGTGTTCTGTCCTTAGCTTCTCGACCTGCTACAAATCCTAATTGATCAGACGAAACCAAGGAAGGAATCACATGGTGTAATCTAATTGCAAGCATTTTAGAGAAAATTTTAACATCGCAGTTTAAGAGTGCAATGGGCCTAAAATTACTGGGACATATCAGAGGTTTCCCCGGTTTAGGCAGAGTAGTAATAGTGGCCTCTAAATTTGTGACAGATACAGATTCTGAATTTTGACATGAATTAAATATACGAAGGAGGTAGGGAGTTAAATATTAATGAAATTGGCGATAGTACTCGTTTGATAACCCATCTGGGCCAGGGGCTTTATGACATTTTGTAAGTTTGATGGTTTTCCGAATTTCCTCCTCTGTAAATGGAGCATTGAGTATGTTCAGTTGTTCCTGTGATATTTGGGGTAGGTTTATGGTTTGTAGATATCTATCAATATTAGCTTGGGAGTGCTGCGGAGTGGTGGGATCAGTCACTAGATTATAGAGATGTTTATAGTAATTAGCAAAAACCTTTACTATTTCTAATGGATTTCGGATACACTTCCCTTGTTGATCTACTAAATTGTCAATTCTAGCACGTCCCTCTCTTTTTTTAACTCTTCACGCTAAGAGCGCCCCAGCTCTATCTCCTGTTGCATAATAATTACTTTTAAGTTTCTTAAGATTATATTCATATAGTGACAACAGGTTTTCTCTTAGTTTGAATCGAATATTATAGATTTCATCAGACAGAGCCGGTGTGATCGCTGTTTTATTTAAAGACTCTAATTGTTGAAGCCGGGCTAACAAAGTAACCCTGCGGATTCCCTTTTATGCTTCAAATAGGAAGCTTGTTGCAGAAAGATTCCTCTAATTACGGCTTTATGAGCCAACCACAAGGACTCGTTTTGTGACTTCTCCATTGTTGTTCGACTGGAAGTAATGTTGGAGCTCAGTCTGTACTTTCTCTACCAGCTTACTTTGTAACAATAAGGATGTGTTTAACTGCCACCTAGCAGAGGGATAAGACTGATGACGTAGAGTTACTCTCAGGAATATGGGGGCGTGGTCTGACCACGTAATCAATACAATATCCGCCGATTTGCATCTATTTAGAGTCGTATTATCAACCAAGAAATAATCTATTCTGCTATATGTCCGGTGACGGAAGGAGTAGAATGTATAGTCACGCTCCGTAGCATGGAAATATCTCCAATAATCATGGAGATGATATTCCTTCACTACTACTTTCAGGTCCTTCTTAAAACGAGTTAATACTAGAGCAGTCCATCTCTCTATCTATAGGGGCATTAAAGTATCCACATATAATCTTTTCTCCTTTAGCTAATTCAGTCATCTTCTGAAACACCTTGCGAGCAAATGTGCATTGGGCTTCATTAGGGGCATACACTACCACCAACGTATGTAGTTCACCATTGAGGGAGCAGACTAGAATTAAAAATCTGCCTGTAGGATCTGCATACATCTCTATATTTCTAATTGCCAGTGTTTTAAATCAATATACAGACTCTTGCCTTTTTACTTGCATTATTAGCGAAAAAACTGAGGGAACTGTGGATGGTGGAGTCTACTATTATCAGCTTTCAATAAATGCATTTCTTGCAAATATATGACGTCAGCACGTGATTTTTTAGCTTCCCTCCATAACATGGAACGTTTCATAGGTGAACTGAGGACTCTAACATTTAAGGACATAAACTGTATACTCATGTCTAAATAACAAACTTCCTATGGTAAGAGCAGGCCCCAACACACCAAGCCCCTCCACCATGACAGCTAATCAGGTCCCTTGCATAAATATAAAACCATAAGTTATATATCCTTATGAACTGAACAGAGATGCAAGTGTCAATCATCACATTAGAATGCACAATAGTCAAGAAAAAAGAAAAGTAAAAGAGTCATAAAAAAAGAAAAAATAGAAAAAACAGCAGTACTCAAAACAGAATCCAAACAACTGGATGCACAAAAAAAATTTACACATCCTCAAGTACCATCCAAAGAATGCAGAAAAATGACTGCAATAGGGTTGGTGAGCTCTTCTAACTCTACAGAGATCCTTAGCAGAGTTGCCCACAGTCACAGGTTGCTAGGAACAGTGAGATCAGGATACAAGTCTGAGCAATCTTCCACCAGCTCCAGCAGAAGGACCTTTCCAGTCTCCCACCTTATATTTGAGACCAATCTGGGTCTCTCTTTTTCCCCCTAGGCGCTTGTCGCTGTGCAAAAGAGATATTCCAATCCTTAAGTCTGTCTTCAGCTTATTTAGGGGTACGGCAAGCAATTAATCTCCCGTCATACATAATCAACAGTTTCACTGGGTTAAAGCCCCATCTATATTTGATTCCCGCATCACGCAGAGCTTTACATACATGTGCGTATTAACGCCATTTAGCCAGAGTCACTGCAGACAAGTCCGGCAAAACTTGTAGGGATTGCATCTCCTGGGGCAGAGTTGGATTTTTCCTCATTCTTTGCATGAATACATCCTTGGTGGTAAAAAAGTGTATTCTTGCCAGCTTGTCTCTAGGAAGATCTTGATCCATGTGTTTTGGTTTGGGGGTTCTATGGACCCTAAAAACCATTAAATCTCTAGTGGACATTTCAGGGAGAACAGCCTTTAAAAAGTTATGCAGGAAAGCAGGCAAATCCTTATCCAAGACCTCCTCAGTGATGATACATGATCATCACTGATCTGAATTTATATTTGCTCTTACCCGAACGTTATTCCTGCGCGATCTATCCTCCAAGTCGTATGTTTTATTACTGACGTGAGCCAATTCTTCCTTTACGACTTCATTTTCATCGACTATTGTTTTGAAAGAAGTGGCATATTCAGCCATTTTATTCTCTAAATGAGAGGTGCGCTCTCTCAGAGCTGAGATTTCTCCTTTCAGCTCTCTAAGCATATTATGCATGTCCTCTTTTAAAGAAGCCCTCAAAGAGGAAAGAAACTACTGCATATCCTCCCTAGTGAGTGGGGCAGAGTGGTATTGATGAATCCCCTCTGTGTTTGCACCTCTCCCAGAGCCCCCGGAAGAGCGTGAGGAGCCTGAAGGAGACACAGGCACCATTTTACCTGTTGCTTTGGTGGACTTCCCCCTCGCAAAGAAGTCGGGCAATCTCGGCGGGGATCCCTCTTCTGTGATCTGCCACGTGTCATCATGTGCCTGGGCAATTGTAGACGCTGCGGGTGAGTAGCTGGAGGAAGCTGGGTGCCGGGATGGACTGCTAAAGGTCTTGGGATGCAGGAGCTCAGCAATTATGCAGCTGCCACACTTGGTAGCAGACCACACCCCCTTTTACTGCGCTTTTAACTACATGCTCTATTGGCAGTAAAAATGCTGCTTTCAAAACACCCGCTTTGACGTGTTTTCGAAACATTTTTCACAGCAATTTTTACAAGGTCTTTTACAGTGTTTTTGGGCGCAGATTATATGCATGCTTTATCTACAGCACATGTCCAATAAAGTTTGAAAATATTTGTTGTGGGTTTTGCAGCATTTTTTCACTTTTTCATTGCCATCAATGGGTGAAAAAATGCTGCAAAAATGCTGAAAGAATTGATATGCTACATATTTAAAAAATGTTGCAGTTCTCAAATTCAATCAGGAAAAAAAAATAAGTGTGTGCATGAGAATTCTATCAATGGTTTTCTTGTAACTGTTAAAAGCAGTTTTTAATTTACCAAAAAAAGCTGTATGTGAACATAGCCTTAGAATCCGCATAAAAAGCTAAGGGAAAAAAATGTTCACTAATGAGATTTTTTTTTAAGGATAGGTGGACATTTTGTTCCAATGTCACAAAGCAATGACAAAAATATCCCAGAAAATGGCGTTCCCAGCAAGATAAATGGTAAATTCCAAACAAGTGCTGGAAGTAAAAGAAACAATAAATAATAAATATAAAGATAAATGATGAATTTTTCACTTTTTTTTATTGTATGTATAAAACGAAGTATTCGCAATGGCAGCTTGTTATAAATTGAAATTATAGCATAAACCTGGAAAGGTTCTGGATCGCCCACCAGGGCAGTGGGATACTCGGTACCGGGCCGGTGTATTGAAGGGATGTGTCACAGCGGCAGTGACCTGGTCTGTGGCCCTGGGCATCCAATAAAAGGGGGAATATTTACAGGGGATGATAGAGTTTGTAGTAAGGTATTCGTGACGCCACCTGTGGTATCTGGTCAGAGGTGACCAGCGCTGCGGTGAAGATCCTCTGAGACTGATGGTGAGATGCAGCAGAGTTGGAATAGCTTTCCACAGGTAAAGCTTCAGGTCTCAGAGTTGAGTGTGCTTCGCATAAGAACTTGAGGAGACAGTCAGTTGCAGTTTCCAAAGCTTTTACTCACAGTTCTGGTGCGCACAGATGCCCGCTTGGTACAGTGTCCTCCAGGTGAGGAGCTCAGCAAACTCCCAGGTAGATTGGGATACACCTTTCCAGGACTCCTTTCTATATGTGTTCCTTTTACTGGCCGTCTCACTGTGCTAATTTTCCCGCCTTCTACCTTTCCAGGACCTTCACAAACAGTGTCCCAGATCAGTGGCTGCGAATCCTGTCGGATAACATCTTATCTCTGCGTTTCCTTGATTCTATATAGCTACCTTTCCGGCAAAGATAATTGTAATTGTTGTCTGTGATCCCTAAAGTTATCACAGCAGTCGGCTGGCTTGCTAGCTGAGTCATAAAGTTCTCCACTAGGCTAAAGGGCCGAGTCCCCTCAGCGACCTGGTCCCTCTGCAAACAGATCGGGCCACATGGATGGATCTCACTCTCTCTGTGTCCCTAGGACTCCTTCCTCTCTCTCCAGAAGCTTCTCTCTCTCTTTTCTGCTTCTCTCTCTCTTTCTGCTTCTTTCTCCTTCACTTTCCACGCTTGGGACCGAGCTCTTCCCTGCTCAAGGCCCCCTCTAAGTCTGTCTCTAGACTCCTTTCCTCTGCAGCTCCTCCTGACAGGGAGCTGCTTCACCACACGTCTGTCTCCTTCCACTTCCTCCTCACGACTCCCTAGACTCTGTTCACTGCATCCTCAAGCTTCAACTCCTCCTCTTGCTACTTACTAACTCCACCCACCCATACACTCTCTACTACCTCAGCCTGGGATGAGACCATCCTCCCGCAGGGTACGTCCAGGGTGCCAGCTGTTATAGTCTGTGTTGGGTGCAGGTGTTAGAGTCCTGGCTGGGTGGTGCTCCCTCCTTACCTGAGAATGGAGTATCACACCTCTGGGTGAGGTGCAATACCTCTGTGGAGACTGAACCCTCAGAGGCGCCACATACCCCCACTGTTAAACACAGCATGTCCACGGGCTGAAACAGAGTAAAACAGGATGTTTCAGGAAAACATACAAATTTTTATAATGCCCACAATAACAAAATAATTTCAAACTCAACATCCCTTTATGTGAGGCACTATTTCTTGAACGTTACATAATAACATTAACTGACATTATTCACTCTAAAAGGGCTTGTTGCAGCAACCGTTAAACTTCCAAGTTCGCAACCAAGACAGAGCATAATTCCTATACAAAAATACAAAACTACTATAATATTTACATTTGCCTCTCTTTCTATAAAAGTACTGTTACTTATTTAACACTTATTCTTTCCTCCTAGTGCTAGCCCCATCTGGGGTGTTTTCAGGGTAGCAACCTTTGCTAAGGCTACTTTCACACTTGCATTTTATCGCGCAGAGCATCGTGCGCTATCGGTCGCAAGCGCAATGTTCCCTATCTTTAACATGTCGGGCGCAGGGTCTAGCGCTTGCACGCGTTCATCAGCGTTTGGCGTGCGCTGCGCATTTTCCAGGTATGCGCCCAGATGCGCTAAACGCTACAAATGTTGCATTTTTTTTCCGCCCAACCACTTTAAAAAAGCACACGTGCGCACGCTATGCGCAAAAAAATATCTTTACAGTCTATGTTGGCGCTGGCGGGCGCATGGCTGTGCGCTCGTCAGCGCTTTTGCGCGCACGCGATTTTTGAGAAAACAATGTCTAGACACTTGTCTAAACCACGCCCTACACAAGCAACATTATTTGTGAGGAGTGTAGATAAAAAGAAGGTGTCTGCAGTGCCAGACAGACCACTTCAGACTGCCTGGAGACACTGCCTGGAAGACCCCTACTAGACTGCCTGGAGATACAGCCTGAAGATACAGCCTGGAAGACCCCTACTAGACTGCCTGGAGATACAGCCTGGAAGAATGTGAGTATTCTCAAACCAAATGACTGCCTGTCCTTTCCAATGTAATATGTACTAATGCTTTGTATTATTTTTTATTGCAGCATGTCATTTTCTGGATCACACTATTCACCATCCCGGCAAGAACTGGCCCAAGCAGAGCGTGATGTGAGTATCTTCCTGCCTTTGGGTAAGTATAGCTGCTGCATCTACAAATGTGTAATATTTTTTTTTCTTTTTCAGACATAATCATCGGACACGGCGATAGAGGAGTCCGTACAGCGGGAGCAGTCGCAGCCAAGACAAGTCCCGGTGGTGAGCTGGAATGTAAGTATATAGTCTT
Organism: Oophaga sylvatica; assembly: GCA_033576555.1. Lineage (NCBI taxonomy): Eukaryota > Metazoa > Chordata > Amphibia > Anura > Dendrobatidae > Oophaga > Oophaga sylvatica. The sequence goes on along the minus strand of JARQOD010000949.1, from coordinate 4,040 downwards.
TGAATGTCTCTTTTTTTTTATTTGTAGTCTCTCTTTTTATCCAAGATTGTAATGTTTTTTTGTTTTTTTTCTAGGTTCCACAACGGGACAAGGACCTCTATGTGGACAATGAGGCCCTGATTTGCCAGGTCCATGAGCGTGTCCCGTTGTGGGACAGCCGTGATCCGCAGTACAAGGACAATGTGGTGAGCCGGCTGCTATGAAACGAGGTGGCCGCAGCGTTGATGGATGGCTGGGACAGCACCTCTCCAACCACCAAAAAGGCGTTTAGTAAGTATTTCCATGCTCTGTGATGCCGCAGTGACTCTTGTTCCAGATGGCACTGATGGGTTTACTGCTAGATATATTCTAGCGGCAAACCCAACAGTGTCATCTGGTTCAACAGTGACTGCCCTGTGTATTGTATTGCTTTTTTATGCTGCATTCACTCTTGTTCCAGAAGGCACTGATGGGTTTACTGGTAGATATATTCTAGCAGCAAACCCAACAGTGTCATCTGGTTCAACAGTGACTGCCCTGTGTATTGTATTGCTTTTTTATGCTGCATTCACTCTTGTTCCAGATGGCACTGTTGGGTTTACTGGTAGATATATTCTAGCAGCAAACCCACCAGTGTCACCTGGAACAACAGTGACTGCCCTGGGTATTGTATTGCTTATGCTGCATTCACTCTTGTTCCAGATGGCATTGATGGGTTTTTTACTGGTAGATATATTCTAGCAGCAAACCCACCAGGGTCATTCTGGTTCAACAGTGACTGCCCTGTGTATTGTATTGCTTTTTTATGCTGCATTCACTCTTGTTCCAGATGGCACTGTTGGGTTTACTGGTAGATATATTGTAGCAGCAAACCCAACAGTGTCATCTGGAACAACAGTGAATGCCCTGTGTATTGTATTGCTTATTCTGCATTCACTCTTGTTCCAGATGACACTGATGGGTTTACTGGTAGATATATTCTAGCAGCAAACCCACCAGTGTCATCTGGTTCAACAGTGACTGCCCTGTGTATTGTATTGCTTTTTTATGCTGCATTCACTCTTGTTCCAGATGGCACTGTTGGGTTTACTGGTAGATATATTCTAGCAGCAAACCCACCAGTGTCATCTGGAACAACAGTGACTGCCCTGTGTATTGTATTGCTTATGCTGCATTGACTCTTGTTCCAGATGGCACTGATGGGTTTTTTACTGGTAGATATATTCTAGCAGCAAACCCACCAGTGTCATCTGGAAAAACAGTGACTGCCCTGTGTATTGTATTGCTTATGCTGCATTCACTCTTGTTCCAGATGGCACTGTTGGGTTTACTGGTAGATATATTCTAGCAGCAAACCCAACAGTGTCATCTGGTTCAACAGTGACTGCCCTGTGTATTGTATTGCTTTATTATGCTGCATTCACTCTTGTTCCAGATGGCACTGTTGGGTTTACTGGTAGATATATTGTAGCAGCAAACCCAACAGTGTCATCTGGAACAACAGTGAATGCCCTGTGTATTGTATTGCTTATTCTGCATTCACTCTTGTTCCAGATGACACTGATGGGTTTACTGGTAGATATATTCTAGCAGCAAACCCACCAGTGTCATCTGGTTCAACAGTGACTGCCCTGTGCATTGTATAGCTTTGTTATGCTGCATTGACTGTTTGCCATGTTCACTCAGGTGTGTGTGATGATACAGATTTTGCCTTGAGTGCATTGTATAATTTTTTTTCTCCAACAGTGAACAAAGTCCGCACACGTTGTCACCCGATGAAGGACCGCTTCAACACTGATGTTCGTGCAGAGAGACAGGTTTGCAGTGGTTCAGCGGCAAGGACCAGAAGAAAATATTGTTACTATCGCGAGTTGGCGTTCCTGAGACCGGTCCTTGCCAGCAGAGCGTAAGTATTTATTTATTTTTTTTTAATCCATGCTTTTCTATTCCACAGCTGATGCTTCTTGTAAATGCATTATAGTAATGTTTTTATTTTCTTTCCACAGCACCTGGAGCAGCACCATGCAGCCTGTCCCTGAAACGGTCCTTCATTGGACGACCTCGGACCCGTCCAGCCATCCGGCAGCCTGGAAGCAACTTGCAGGTCAGCAACACGGACAGCTGGTGACCAGGAAGCTGGTCAATCAGGTGTTCCCCTGTCCCAGGTCTCTGCCACTGGTTATTCGGGCACTTCCTGCCAGCGGCAGAGGGCCTTGGACAGGAATGTCTTGCCCGAGTTCATGCACTTGAGCGAGGCCTTTCATGCCAGTATGAAGTCGATATCCGACAGAGTGGAAAGCGGTTTTTCACTCATGGAACGCGGTTTTACCCACATTGAACACCGCTTCCACTCTGTCGACCAGCGGCTTGATCGGCTGGAGGCCTGAAAATGATTGCAATCACAAATTATTTGCTATTTTTATCTTCATTTAATTTGCTTGCAAGGAAAAAACACAAAAGAGAATGAAGCAAAAATCAAATCCTTGATTATTTCACACAAAACTCCAAAAATGGGCCAGAAAAAAGTATTGGCATCTCAGCCTAATACTTGGTTGCACAACCTTTAGCCAAAATAACTGCAAACAACCGCTTCCGGTAACCATCAATGAGTTTCTTACAATGCTCTGCTGGAATTGTAGACTATTCTTCCTTGGCAAACTGCTCCAGGTCCCTGATATTTGAAGGGTGCCTTCTCCAAACTGCCATTTTGAGATCTCTGCACAGGTGTTCTATGGGATTCAGGTCAGGACTCATTGCGGGCCACCTTAGAAGTCTCCAGTGCTTTCTCTCAAACCATTTTATAGTGCTTTTGGAAGTGTGTTTTGGGTCATTGTCCTGCTGGAAGACTCATGACCTCTGAGGGAGACCCAGCTTTCTCACACTGGGCCCTACATTATGCTGAAAAATTTGTTGGTAGTCTTCAGACTTCATAATGCCATGCACACGGTCAAGCAGTCCAGTGCCAGAGGCAGCAAAGCAACCCAAAACATCAGGGAACCTCTGCCATGTTTGACTGTAGAGACCGTGTTCTTTTCTTTGAATGCCTCGTTTTTTTCCCCGTACACTCTATGTTGATGGTTTTTCCACAAAAAGCTCAACTTTTGTCTCTTCTGACCAGAGAACATTCTTCCAAAACGTTTTAGGCTTTCTCAGGAAAGTTTTGGCAAACTCCAGCCTGGCTTTTTATGTCTCGGGGTAAGAAGTGGGGTCTTCCTGGGTATCCTACCATACAGTCCCTTTTCATTCAGACGCTGACGGATAGTATGGGTTGACACTGTTGTACCTCGGACTGCAGGGCAGCTTGAATTTGTTTGGATGTTAGTCGAGGTTCTTTATCCACCATCCGCACAATCTTGCGTTGAAATCTCTCGTCAATTTTTTCTTTTCCTTCCACATCTAGGGAGGTTAGCCACAGTGCCATGGGCTTTAAACTTCTTGATGACACTGGTCACGGAAGACACAGGAACATTCAGGTCTTTGGAGATGGACTTGTAGCCTTGAGATTGCTCATGCTTCCTCACAATTTGGTTTCTCAAGTCCTCAGACAGTTCTTTGGTCTTCTTTCTTTTCCCATGCTCAATGTGGTACACACAAGGACACAGGACAGAGGTTGAGTCAACTTTAATCCATGTTAACTGGCTGCAAGTGTCATTTAGTTATTGCCAACACCTGTTAGGTGCCACAGGTACGTTACAGGTGCTGGTGATTACACGAATTAGAGAAGCATCACATGATTTTTCAAACAGTGCCAATACTTTTGTCCACCCCCTTATTTAGGTTTGGTGTGGAATTATATCCAATTTGGCTTTAGGTCAATTCTTTTTGTGTTTTTTCATTGAAGACAAATTAAATGAAGATAATAATACCAAAGAATTTGTGTTTGCAATCATTTTCAGGAAGAAACTGAATATTATCTGACAGAATTGCAGGGGTGCCAATACTTTTAGCCACCACTGTATGTGTAGTCCAAAACACAAATATTTGACTTGTATTTTCGCCACCAGTCTCTTCAGTCTGCTAATATTGCACAGACTGAATAGAGGATGGTGTTGAGTGCAAGG